>CAUZXS010003228.1:0-190697 GCA_963585895.1 Sepioteuthis lessoniana | reverse complement strand
GGTCTTACCTCTCTGCAGAGGTGTAGTCGGTGTATTCTACAACCCCAGCCGACTAAGCAAGTTTTTTTTTAAGAATGGTACAATATATTGTTAAAATGAAAAGGAAGCGAGAATTATAGTTTCATTTTTGGCTAAGCAGGAAAAATACAAAAAATATGAAGTTGTTATTTTAACCATAGAAAGAGAGAGAGAAAAGAAATCTAGAATATCTATTTTGTGATTGAAAAGACAGCTAGCTAAAACAATAGCAGAGCTGGAGCTTGAGTCAAGTGTCGCATATTACACCGCTGGACAAACAACGAGAAACACGTAGATATATAAAGATATAATTTATATTTTTATTCTTCGACGGTGACGATTGTGTGTAGTAGGGATACAGTCAAAGAGAGTTCGCACATGTGTTTTTTCGGTGGCGGGGACCCTCTTTTGAAGTAGTGCAGCGGGTGGAGAAGACAAGCGAGGAGCTGACGGGTCTGCTTGAGTAACCAGCAGGTCTCTTCCCTCACTTGAGAGATTAGCGGACCTCTCCTCTTCGTTTGAGCGACCACTGGATCTCTGCCTTCAGTCCAAAATTACAGACCTTATATTGTCTTTTCAAGTCCCACGTGAAAGTATGAACATCCTCTTCGACTCACGTATTGGCTGGTTATCGGAACTTGCATACTTCCGGGGTTTTTTTTTTTCGGTAATTGGTTGATCTTATCTGCGAACGGAAATATCTGTCACTCTATCCATAGGCAATAAATCATATTCTCGCCATTATCTTTTATTTTTCTCTTTCCTGAGACCACTTTGTTGATGTTATCTTGCGACCGCATTGAATCTGCTAAGTTCAAGGTCGCCAGCTAAGCTAGTATATTACACAAGAAGGAGTCAGCCAGGTGCACATCATTGTATGGGGAAAAATCAAACCATGAGAAATGGGAAATTTCGATTAAATTTTGGAAGACTGCAATTTACTGGATGGGACGTGTTGGTCACGTGAGGAGAGAGAGACGCTTATTGCAGAGAGAGGGGCACAACGACCGACACATAGAGGTGGGAGGAGACCCCTATCCCTTGAGCGGTAGGCACAGGGATTCACCGTTGGAGTAGCAGAGAGAGCAACAGTGAATGGAGTTAATTACTAATGATTAATTAAGGGGGAGGCTGTTGATTAGATACGCCCACTTGGAGACCAGAGAAACAATAATATAAACTCAATTTTTGCCGAAAAACAGTGAGTCAAAGAAGTTAGTCAGTAGAGAGTCAGACAGTTGAGCAGACGTCCGGAGGCAGACCGAAGCGAAACCCTAAGACTCTTCATTTGAAGCCTTGAGCCAGACCTTCAGAAACAGAGAAGCGGGAATCACGAGTTAGTGACGGGAGCCTAACAAACAGAAAACTTAGCTGAATTGAAAAATGCGGAACGACTTAGTTTTTGAAAGGCCGTGTTTACTGCTACATATAGACTGACTGCTGAGATAAACAGGACAGAGTGGTAATTTACAAAGCTTTTTGCTTAGATGTGGCACAAGGCCATATGAAAGGGGCACCCAAATGAGACTCGAACTCACTCGTTTAGGTTTGCTAGTTTAGCTTGCTAACAGGACAGAGTGTCTGAATAGTATTATCTCACTCAACAGAGAAGGAACTTGTATGATCAGACTTATTCATTTTTGAAGAGAGAACTGAATTATTTTTTAATGGACTTTGTTTAATTATTAAGTTGTGAAAATCAAATGATCTTTTTCCGTCCTTGTCAAGGGGAGTGCTAACCGTCTCTCCTTTTTTGCAATTATTGAGAACCCCGTGTTTTATCTCAGGCCTTCGACTTCAGTTTATTTTTCTTCGAATGATCAATCTGTCTGATTTTTTTGGCGGTCGGTGTAGGACGACTTCAGTTATCTGGATCTAAAACACAATGTGGGCAGGTGACTGAACAAGCCTAGGTTCAATCCTTCATTGGAAGAGTGATCCATCGCTGTCTAGGCAGTCGGCGGGGTAAGGGAGAAAAATCAAGATTTCCTATCAGTCCTCCAATTTCTCCTGAAGTTATAACTTCTACGGAAACGTCACAGGAAAAACAAAAATTTACCAATTTTGGACCCTTCATAGGCGATCAGGGGTTTTGCAAATGTAAAGAATGTTTTTTTTAAGTTTTTTTTATTGCAAAAAAAAACATTACATAAACGTATAGTTGGATTAAACTGAGATTCTAATGACATCAAACAGTTTTAAAACAAAATTCTATCAACAGAAATAGAATATCTTATCAAGAGAAATAGAATATTTATAAAAACTTTTTATCGCTTTCATTTCCACAATAACTCAAGCAAAAAAAAACTTATGACACTTTAAAACAGTGCCGTTATTTTCAAAATAATCCAATTAATTATAGGTTTTTTTTATTTTATATGTACGGCTTCTGGGATTTGTCATAGTAGCTTTTTAATTGCACATGAAATTAATGTCCAGGTACAACCACTCTGGTTCATAGTGGATCTGGGAGTAATGACAATGAAGAAGTTCTCCAAATTCTCTAAAGATACTGAACTGGAGCCTCACCATCAGATACAGTTTAATGTCATACACCAGGACAATAATCCTCTTGGACCCTTAGATGGGAATCTGACTGGTACTACCACTCTGGGTCATAGTGGAATTGGGAGTAATGACAATGAAGAAAATATCAAAATTCTCTAAAGCACGGGACCTGGAGCCTCACCATCAGATGCAGTTTAATTTTATACCCAACGACAATAATTCTATTGGACCCATAGATGTGAATCTCACAGGTACTACCACTCTGGGTCATAGTGGATCTGTGAGTAAAGACGATGAAGGAGTTCTCCAAATTCTCTGAAGCCCATGAACTGGAGCCTCACTATCAGATGCAGTTTAATGTCATACCCCAGGAAAAAAATTCTATTTTAGCCATAGATGGGACTCTAACAGATACGACCAATCTGGGTCATAGTGGAAATGGGATTAATGACAATGAAAAAGTTCTCCAAATTCCGAAAAAACTCCTGAACTTGAAGCTTTTTTGATTTTATATGTATGGCTTCTTGGATTTGTCATCATATCTTTTTAATTGCACGAGAAATTGATGTCTATTTGAGCCATAGATGGAACTCTAACATGTATTACCACTCTGGGTCATAGTGGAACTGGGAGTAATGACAATGACGGAGTTCTCCAAATTCTCTAAAGATCCTGAACTGGAGCCTCACTATCAGATGCAGTTTAATGTCATACCCCAGGACAATAATTCTATTTTAACAATAAATGGGACTCTAACAGGTACTACCACTCTGGGTCATAGTGAAACTGGGAGTAATGGCTATGATGGAGTTCTCCAAATTCTCTAAAGCTCCTGAACTAGAAGCTTTTTTTATTTAATATGTCCGGCTTCTATGATATGTCATCGTAGCTTTTTAACTGCACGTGAAATGAATGTCTATTTGAGCCATAGATGGGACTCTAACAGGTACTACCACTCTGGGTCATAGTGGAACTGAGAGTAATGACAATGACGGAGTTCTCCAAATTCTCTAAAGATCCTGAACTGGAGCCTCACCATCAGATGCATTTTAATGTCATACCCCAGGACAATAATTCTATTGGAATCATAGATGGGACCCTAACAGGCACCTCCACTTCAGGTCAGAGGGAACCTGAAAGTAATAATAAGCTGCAAGACAGGTTGTGATGTGTTGTATTCAAGTACTGTTGGAATAACGAATTATAGTAAACCTTATTCAGCGGTAACATTTGTCAAGAATAAAGAAATTGAACCAAACTTCAAGGTCTTTTATACAGACTTAAAAATCTCATTGAAAAGATTTATCAAGCAAAAACAGCAACAACGTTAGAATTGTAGTGCTCTGAATGAATTATTATCATTACAGCCAATATTAGAAGAATAGAAGCTGAAATATAGAAAATCCTGAGAAGCAAAAAGTAATACTGGCTCGCTCGCTTATTGGCCGTATAAGAATTTGTGACATTTTTACAGACAAAAGTAATCGGTGAAGAAAAAGGAAAAGAGACAGACTCGAGGATGTACAAGAAAAAAAATTAGGTTTATTAACCATAGGCAGAGACATGCATCTATTGACCTGGAAAAGAACCGTTTTAAATTTTGAGTGCGCCATTCAAATCTGTAACTATCATGTGTCATGATGGATTCCAAGTCTATGTTTATTGGCCCTCACGTGTGTCCGTTCATCCAGTTCCTACAAATCTCACAATACATTGTCCACTGGAGACCACTCCCTTTCTATCCATCACGGGGAATCATCATCATCATCATATCATTCCACTAGCACGGATATCCCTGACCCTCTCTCACCACTCTTCCTTATCGTTCATCGCTTCTGGTAGGTCGTCAGGGCTACATCCCGTATCCTCACAGAGCTGCTGTATGTAGATTCGAGCTGGTCGTCCTGCTTTTGCTCGGCCATATGAGGGGATCCATAGGAGAACATCTCTTATGAGCTCGTCCTGTATGTCTGGTACGTCTAACTTGGTTAGTTTCCGTGATGTTAGGTAGTGGCCGTACAGTTGGTGCTTTGTGGGGTGTTGCCTCCAGGACTTGTTCAAAATTGCCCGCAGCATTCTTGTATAGTTGCCATCAAGCTTTTTCTCCATACATTTAGTTAGCGTCCATGTAGTGCATCCATATAGTAGTATCGACACGACCGCTGCTTTGAAGAAACTGCGTTTCATTTTATCGGTCAGAAACGAGAGTAACAACAACAGTGTGTTATATGTCTGTTCGGTTCAACTCTTCCTGGTTGACTGAAAACCTTTTTTCAACACAAATATAAGATCTGTTTGAAAATGACAACATAGATGGCATTTTATCCTTCTTGAAAAAATAGAATTATATCAAAAATTATGAATCAGATATATATATATATATATATATATATATATATAGTGCAATTAGAAGGAAATTCAAACCTGGTTAAGTTGTCATTATAGAATTATTTCGCTGGAGAATATTATTATACTCTCCGTCTCGTCAGATGATTTTTTACATTTTAGACTTGAGGTTGCGGAACAGCAAATGTGGAATTACAGTTCATATGTGTACGAGGAGAAAGAAATGCCATCTGGTATTTGGTTTACGCCGTCTTTTTGTAAACTTACCCACATTTATATAGATAAATACTTCCTACACTTCCTGGATAAACTCTTTAATAAGGATAATCCATTAATGAAAATTTTTAATAGGAACTCAGTAAAAGTTAGTTACTCTTGCACCAAGAATATTCATAACATTTTAAACAACCATAACAGGAATTTACTAGACGAACTAATTAAAAACGGTGGGAGACCAGATCTAGCGTCTTGTAACTGTAGAAACAAAGGGGAATGCCCCTTGGGCGGATGTTGCAATTCGAGAAACGTCGTATACCAGGCATGCATTTCTCCCATGGAACATAATAATGATGGGGAGAGAGTCTATATAGGCATTTTCGCTGGGAATTGGAAACAAAGATTGTATAATCACAGACCTTCTTTCCCCAATCCATGACTTAGGAACCAAACCGCTCATTCTAAATATTTTTGGAACCTTAAAGATTTCTTATTAATTATTTGTAAAATATCCAAGAAAGAGACTGTGTTCTTAGTTTCTAGTTTATAAGTTAAATCTATGGTGGGTTCAACATTGTTTATTTGATTGTTTGGGTTTTATGGCATATCAACATTTGTAGGTTATTTTATGCCAAATCCATTTTTATACAAATAAACAGTTCTATTTCAAACAATTCAGTTTAGGGGAAGTATAGATTTTAATCGTCAAAAACATTTCTATTTCAAAGAATTCAGTTTAGTCAAACAGTTCTAATTAAAACAGTTCAGTTTAGTATAAGTATAGTTTTTGTCTTTACACAGTTTCAATGTCAAAGCAGTTCTATTTCAAACAATTTAGTCTAGCACAAGTACGCAGTTTACATATTAAAACTGTTCTATTTCAAGCAATTCAGTTTACGCAGTTTAGTTCGATTTGACACATAGATAGGACCCTATCAGGTGCTACCACGCTGGGCCAGAGTGGACCTGAGAGTGATGGCATTCCCCAAAGCGCTAGCATTACTGGAACCTCACCATCAGTTTGTTTAGTGTTATATCCTGGAAATAGGTTTTATGAGAAATTAGTTCTAACTTTGAAATATTTTGTTTGATATTTTTTATACTAAACTAATTAAACAGAAAAATTTGCATTGAACAAACGATCAGAATAATACCTTGGTTGGTATAATGTGTAAACGAAAAAGATTACGAATTTATCATCATCATCATCATCATGTCGCGCTGGTAGCATGGATATCCCTGACCCTCTCTCGCCACTCCTACCAATCGTTCATCGCCCTACGCAGGTCTTCAGGACAACATCCCGTATCCTCACATAAATCTATAAATGTACGAAATAAGTAATATGTCAAATTAAAAACAAATATATGAGGCTGAGCTGACAAGTTCATTAGCGAAAAGGTTCATGTGATGACATCACTCCTGCTGTTAATGACCATTTTTTACCAATGGGATCCAAGCACTTAATCACCAGTGGAAGAAGTATTTAGACCGCAAAGGAGACTGTGTTGAAAAATAAACCTCATTTGGTCACATTCCATACGAGTGTCTAGGTCAGTCTCGGAAATTTTCAACCGAACCTTTTAATGTGTTTGCGCATCTTCAAAAATTTCACCAAGTAACACATCTTGATCAATAGATAAAAATATGTAATATATTAATTACCCCATTAATATATATTAATTACCCCATTAATATATGTTACTCTAAAACAGCCAATTGGCTTGTAGACTTAGTTTTTGAAATCTGCATGGACCGTAAATTTTCAAACCGAATTGTTTGAAATAGAACTGTGTATATGTATAAAAATGGATTTGGCATTAAATAATCTACGATGGTTGATTTGCCATAAAACGAAATAATGAGTTTGATCCTCACTGGGTGCCTCATATTTGCGGCCTTCAAAGTTTTGATTATCACATCAGTTTACAATAATTTCTTAAAGCTTGACAATTGCTAAAATAACGATCTTTGATGAACCCATCAGAAAGTGTTCTTGTGCCAGACTAAGCTAAGAGGTTATTTAACATAAGCTCAGATGATTACTATATTTTCTTCTCTCTCTGTCTCCCGCTCGGTATATATATACATATATATATATATATATATATATATATATATAAGTTCGACTTCTCTCTGTTCATATATATATATATATATATATATATATATATATATATATGAACAGCGAGACGTCGAACTTTTTAAGACTTTGAGATATTCTGAGAAACATTTTGTCGGAAATAGCCTAAGATGAATAGGTTAGTTTATTTGGTTGAATAGTTTACGCCAAATACTATGTATGTAAGTATGTATGTATGTATGTATTTCTCTGTGTGTGTGTGTGTGTGTGTGTGTGTGTGTGTGTGTGTGTGTGTGTGTGTGTGTGTGTGTGTGTGAGTGAATAGGTTGTCGGTAACTTCATTTTAAAACGAGTTAGACCTCATTTGTTAGTACACAGTAAAATGGTTTTTAAGTATCGCTATTTATTGTTTGTACATAGTTAAATGGTTTCAATTATTGCTATGTATCACTAATAATTCTATTTAATATAAATAATAATCCCAGGTAAAGATTGAATACATCGTTTAGACCTATGATGGGACCCTAACAGGTACTAACACCCCCGGTCAGAGTTCCTCAGCGAGTCATGGCAATGATGGTGCACTTCATATTTCCCAAAACTCCAAGACTGATGCCTCACTATCTGATGCAGTTTAGTGTCATAAGCAGGACATTGGTTGGAGGTGGGGTCTTACTTCTCTGCCGAGATATCGTCGACGCATTCTACTGCTCCAATCGACTGGGCTAAATAGCCAACGTAATTTAAAATATTAATATACAATAGAAAGGATAATATATCTGTTATCCTTTATATTTCATCATTAACTCCTTAGCTTAGTCTGGCGCAAGGATACTTTTTGGCGTGTTCATCGAAGATTGTTATTTTAGCAATTGTCTAGCTTTAAGAAATTATTATAAACTAAGTGATGATCAAATTTTTGTCTGTGTTCAAAGTGCATATTTTTATCTTCGTCGTTTTGTTGAATGGACACTTTCAGAACTTTTTCGGGTTTTTTTTATTTAAAGATTATTTTTTATTTTTTTGTCTTTCTCCTTTTTTCTTTTGCTGGGGGGTGACTTTATTTGTACGATTTTCTATATTCTATATATTATATTTTGTTAGTCGTATCTTTTGGTGCGGGACACTTCAAGTGACTATAAGTGTGAAGAAGAACGAAAGCGTAGGTTCGACATTCGCAGCCAGTATGTTTGACAAGAAGGAAAGTAATTGCTGTTAGTCTGGTTAGAAACGAAAATATTTAAGGTAAATTATCCTCTAAATTCAACTCATTTTAGTTTAAGAAGAAACAAAAATATGTGGTCTTCTTTTTTGAATATTTTGTATATTTCTTTGAATTGTCGGTTATTTTTAAACTAATTTACCACAAAAATGAGCGATCGAACAAAATGTCAGCCATTTTAAAAAAAGATTTCAAGTGACAAAAGTTTATTTTAAAAACTAAATCATTAATTTGTTTCTCTTCTTTTATTCGTATCGTTTATTTATTTAACTCTATTTTTTTAATGTCTATTCGCTACTAGGTCATAAGTGATAATTGCTACCTTTTGTCGACTGCATGTCTACAAATGAAGTATCATATTAGAAAGGTTAATATACAAAGAAATAGAAAAAAAAATCCATCCAAACAATGAAATGCTATGTTTTATTCCAAATAATGCAAGGAACTATTTACAATTGAAATTAATATAAAAAATTTTCAGCTTCGTAAAAATGTTTAGCTAAGGGTAAATAAAATTTGGATAAAAAAAATCTGACTTTTTTTTTATAGCTTAAAGATGCAAAACAAAATTTCTATTTTTAAATATTTGTACTTATTCCATAGCATTTCATTTGTTCTGTCAATATCTCCCGCAACAATTATTGACGTTTTTTCCATATCTCGTCTTGTCAGCAGAGTTTAGACTATGCTCACAGTATTCCTTACGGAGTTGTAAGCCCCCGCCAAAAAAAAAATGGTGTCTTACTAAACCTTATTCCAGTTTGATAGGAATACTTGATATCATATAACTAAATTATTTGTATTAATAGTTGTAAGCTGTTATTGTTTACTAAAGATGTTTTCAATTACTCTCAACCATATAACTTAGCAAATAAATAAAAAGCAAAGTTGGTGACTATAGTCTAGGGTGACCCAAAGGCTCCCTTTTCAATAGCTACTACACTGAGCTGCAGGGGAGGGCACTACTCCATTCCCTGGATTACTGCACTTTACCCTTGATCCTTACCTTATAATGCTGATTGTTAAATAAGGCAGCATCAAGTACCATTTTTGAGAGTTTGGAATGACTATACCTGCGGTTGAACCCCGGTCTCCCGGGCCATTGGTGAACATTTAAACTATTATGCCGATGTCGGACTAGTATTACATAGAAATAATTGAAACCCAGTAATTATTAATATTAAATGAGAATATTTTAAAAGATAGACATGTAAATTGTGTATTTGATAGGAATTTGTATATATAATTGTGCAAGAAAAGCACTTATGTATAATGAAAACAATCTCCTCGCCTTTTGATGTAAGATAATCCTAGAAGGGTTGACATTCCGTTAAAATCAACGTTTAAATATACGTGTACGTCTTCCTTTTCCCATGACAGCTCACTCGTCTAGGACTGTAGAATACACCGACTGTATCTCTGCAGAGGGGTTAAGACTCCCCCCCCCCGTCCACAACGAATGTTCTGGTATGACTCTATGCAATCTGATGGCGAAGCTCCAGCCTTGAAGTCTTAAAGAATGTGAAGTACCCACTTAATTGCCATTGCTCCCAGGTGCACTCTGACCTTGAAGTGTTAGCTCCTAATGGGTTCCTATCTATGGGTCAAATAGAAAAAAAACTATGTGCAAACATTTGACTGATGTTAAATTGTGACTGTTATATAGCAATACTTGAAACCATTTAACTGTGAGCAAAAAAGAACTCGGTCTTGTTTATGAATTTTATCTACAAAATATGTTTACAAATCATGTATGTAATATATATGTATTTGGCATTGAATAACCAATAATGGTTGATATGGTATAAAACCCAACCAAATCAAATTCTCTGCCAATGAATTTCAATGATGAGAAAACAAATTTTTTATAAAAAAATTTTATTCCTGAATGGCTTTTTAAAAATTATGTTCCTCTACTTCAAGAAGGTTTTATATTGTTAGTAAAGGAAGTGCCCGTGGTGTAATGGTTATCGTCGTAGGAAATGGACATGGCGACACGAGTTCAAATCCTGGACGAGACTGATTTCATTTCACATAGCACTAATACCCTTGGGAAAGGTGTGAATCGAGTTATTCTCCCTCCAGCTATGGGTAAATAGTAGGGCAGACTGAGTTCTTCAGCCTTGGCGAGGCAACTAGTCTAGGAGAAAGAAAACTCTGAATTCAAACCTGTTAAACTCCGCTTAAAAATTGACCTTGTGTCATATCCTGCCCGAGCGGAAGGAAATGACTGAAGTTAATCTGTCATGGGGTAGGGATAAGATACCGATTACTAAGCTTCATTTACCAGGTTCAAATGAAGTCGGTGTAAAATATAAAATTGATCCTTTTTTTTTTTTTTTTTTTTTTTTTTCCATTCTCCAATTTGCCAGAATTTGTCACACTACATCCTGTCTGAAGTAGAACAATTCACATAAAATTCAACAGTTAAAAATTTAGTTTGAAAAAGAAAATGACATATTTTCAAGACTAAATTTAGATATCAACATTTTAGATAATATCGACGTGTTTTATTGAATTATCTGATGTAGTAATAAAAAGAGAAACGCTGCCGTCTAATGTTATAAAGCAAATAATCACATTTTACTTCCATAAAAAGCTAATAAAATCTTCAAAAATAGGTCAACCCTTATAATAGAACAAATAACAAGTCTTCGAATCTTGTTACATTTTAATATAGTGACCTTTCTCAGTAATAATCTATTACCCGTTGATTTTAATTTCTATTTTAGCAAATTCAATTTCCGACATAAGTTTTAATTGCTTCCCACAAGTCTGCTTTTCTGTTTGCCTCCTTCATATTATTTCATTCTCACAAGATTTTTGATCGGATCCAGATAAGGATTTAATGGTAGCAGTTACATTATCTTCTCTCCCGTAAATCTCTGATGCTCAAAGAATTCATGGGTTAGCTTGGATAGATAAGAAGGAGCATTAATGTACACACATATATGGACACGTCCCTTTGAAACGTCGAGCCTGGAACTTGTATCATGCAAAGAAAATCCTGCACATAAAATCTTAATTTAGCACTGTTCAGTTTAACTTCTTCACCGATTTTGTATGATACCATAATGGTTTGATTGAACATTCCAGGTCACATCATAAGATTACCACCTCCTTGTCGGCTGAGGCTGTAAAACACCGACTGCTTCTCTGAAGAAGGGTATGACCTCCCACAAGGAGTGCCCTGGATATGATACTAAACAATCTGATGGTGAAGCTCCAGTTATGCTTAACCTTTGGGAAATGCGGAGTACCTTTTCATTGCCATTGCTTCCAGTTCCACTCTGACCCGGAGTGATAGCACCTGATAGGTTCTTATTTATGGGTCAAATAGAACTGTTTGATATTTAAACTGAGTGAAAACAAAAGACTTATGCTAAATTGAGTTGTTAGAAATAGAACTATTTGATCATTTAACTGTCTGTATCTACAAAATGTGTTTACAAATCATATATTTAAAGTGTAAAAACGGGTTGTTGGTTGGTTATTTGGGTTTTATGGCATATCAACCTTTGTAGGTTATTTAACGCCAAATCCGTTTCTCTGAAAGTAGTTCTATTTCAAACAATTCAGTTTAGGATAAGTATGCAGTTTAAATGTAAGTGCAGTTTAATTGTGAGAAACATTTCTATTTCAAGGTATTCAGTTTATTCAAGCAGTTCTAATTCAACTAATTCAGTTTAGTATAAGTACAGATTTTGTTTACACCCAGTTAAATTTCAAAAACCAGTTCTATTTCAAATAATTCTGTTTAGCATAAGCACGAAGTTTAAATCTAAGTACAGTTTAATTGTCAAACTTTTTTATTTGAAGCTATTCACTTTAGTCAAACAATTGAGTTTAGCATAAGTATGCCGTTAGTTCTATTTAACCCATAGATAGGGACCTATCAGGTGCTACCACTCAAGGTCAGAGTGGACCTGGGAGCAATGGCAATAAAGTGATACTCCACATTGCCCAAAGCCCCAGCATCACTGGAACCTCACCATCAGATTGTTTAGTGTCATATCAGGACACTCGTTCAGAGGGGTCTTACTCCTCTGCAGAGGTGCAGTTGGTGTATTCTACAGTAAAAACAGGATTTGGCATTAAATAACCAACCATGGTTGATATGGCATAAAACCAAAACAATCATATCATATAAGAAAGCCCACAGCGTAACGACTGTCATCGTAGGAAATGGGCTCGGAGACCCAGAGTTCAAATAGTGCTAACATTGGGAATTATATGAATCCAACAATTCTCTCCATATCATGGGTAAATAGTAGGGCAGATTAGACACTTTAATCTTGGAATGTAAAACTCTGAATTCAAACCAGTTGTATTAAGTTTAAAATTTGATCTTGCGTTGTATCCTATTTGGGGCGAAACGTTTTGATAAATCCATAGTTAGGTTTAATGATTTCACTTTACACTTTTTTTAATTTGCAATCGGCATGTTCAAATAACCTAATTGTATTTTGTAATTTGCTTGACTATATTATCTTTTTGCTTAGCCCTGTCAATGGCGTTTAGAATAAGTTTGGTGTGTCCCCTACAGAGAGTTAAGACCCCCTCCCGGCAATAAAGAACTATCCTTCGTATAACACTTAACAAACTCTGTAAGACTCCAGTTGTAGAGATCTAGGGAGTGTGGAGTTACCCTTCGTAACTATTACTCCCAGGTTCACTCTCATCCGAAGTAGTAGCACCTGGTAAGGTTCTCGTCTATGTATCAAATATACCGGTAAGCAAGTTATTCCTATTCGACAGGATCGCGTTTGTTTGTTTGTTTTTTTTGTTTTTTTGTTTTTTGTTGTGGTTTTTTTATGAAACAATAAAACGAAAATATAATTATAAACATGCAAGGAAAGCTATTCCCTTGACAAAAAATAAGGGAAACTTGTCGAGAAATATTTTGTTTTGCTTTGATTAGGGTCCTCAGTTAGATACACGGGTGAGAAAAAGATTTTTGTTCTTTCAGAATTCAGTTTTCATCTTTGATAATTCTTACTTTTTAATATTCAAGTAACCATCCTTACACTTGAAAAGTATAGAGGATAATAATTTCTTTTTATTGTCTTTATTTCAGAATTCCACATGGATTGCTGGCAGGCAGCTCAAAGAATAGGGGAACTACTCGAAGAAAACGAGCAAATAGAAATCTTATTAATTTTAGAGTCTTTTTCTCTGGAACAAAGACGATTTATCATGTCCATAAAATATGAATATTCATCACTCCTTTTTATTGCAGTTACACACGAATACGAGTATATTGTTCGTTACTTTTTGGAAAATTGCAGAGCTGACCCAGATAGCTTTGCATGGATACAAGGGTACAAAGTGACATGTCTTGCTGCAGCAACTATTCAAAACTCACAGATTCTGATCAATATTCTTTTAAATCATGGAGCTAATACGGAAATTGCTTGTTCCCATGATGAAATAACTGCCCTTTATCTAGCCTGTCAAAAAGATCATTTTGAAATAGCTCGAATTTTGATTGAACAGGGCGCTAATGTGAATAGCCACGATACTAGTGGAACAACCTGCTTGATGGAATCGATATATGATTTTGAATTATGTCGGTATTTATTATCTGCCGGTGCAGATGTTAATATGACAAATCATATCGGAGAAACTGTCTTATCGAAAGCATTCAAAGCAAGGACAATCGAAGTTATTTCCCTTTTACTCGACCATGAAAATACGAACGTGAGAATAAAAAATAGTTTTGGGGCCGACGCTTTGTATTTTGCAATAAAGTTTTCTATAGCTATTAACAGAACTATCATTAAAGGCTCTTATACTATACAAGAGGTTATTACAGTGTACGAATTCCAAAGCTGTCTTTTAGCTATCCAAGGCAACAGTACAGACCAATCATTATTTATGTGGGGGCAAGCATTGCAGCTTCGTGGCAACGCCGGGAACCTGCCAATCATTCAAAACTCCGAACCAGGAGGAAAATTACAGGATATTATAAATTTTTTCAATTCTGATGATTCTCTGGCCTTATGTTATATAGAATCATTATGTGGTTTTAAAAATATGTTTACCTTTTATACATATAGAATGGCTCTAAAGAATGTTGACGAAGCAGAAAATTTTATCATTTTAGATAAATTTTTTTTCAGCAAAGTGCATTTACTTGATGATAAATATTTCTTCCTTATCATTCACGAAGCTGAAGTGTCAATGTGGAAATTCTTTAATTTATATAACCATCTCAAATCAGATGTCTTAGAAGCTTTCGGAATATTCGTTGATTATGTCAAAGAAACTTACGTCAGATTAAAACGTAATCCTCCACGGGAAAGGATGGGTTATGCTTTCAATATAGAATTATTTTTACATACGGTCATTGAAATATTCTATCAGTTATACCAAAATTTCTCTCAATCCTTATATTTATTTTATAAAGGAATCGATTGTATCATAAACTTAGATCTTCGTGGCCCAAGCCAAAAAAGCCTTCTACACTTGTGCATTGGTAAACATGAAGAAATTATTGAACCGATTTTTCTCAAGCGTGGAGCTGATGTCAACAGCACAGATAAAGTTGGAAAAAGTATTCTAAATAGTTTAGTTGAAGATGAAAGCATATCTATCGCACTTGTGGAAGCAATAATTGATAGCGGATTTGATTTTAGTTGCGTGAAATACAGCGAATATTGTCTTCCTTGTAAGATGGCACGAGAAGGGATTTTGCCAAATCCTGTAAAATATGGATCATTGCAATGTCTGGCAACCAAAGCTTTTTGTGAGACTGCCATGCAATGTTTTAGTGATGTTCCTTATCATTTGATAGGAATTGTAAAGTCACACCTCTAAATTTGGAAAATGTTGACACTTTCTGCTGTTTATTCAATTGTATGACCACAGAGAATCAACCATTTTTTAAAGAATATACAATTTGTTTGTGAATGTTTTCACAATATCTAATCCAAACATTACGATGACTTGGCTGATTTTTATAAATTTGTCAAAATTTTTAATTTAATCAGTTTCTTTTTATAATTTAAGCGTTTAATAACTGTCGCAATATTTCAATTCTTTCCTTTTCGCTGTGCTTTAAAATATACTGACTTCATTCCTTTCAGAGGAGTACCTCCCGAGGAGAAGTGTCCATGATAAGCCAAACTGCGTCTTAACGCGGGACTCCAGTTCTAGAAATCTGAAGAGCAAAATAACCCTTTATTGCCAATACTCCCCGGTTTTCTCTGACCTGGAGTGGTAGTACGCTAATGGGTCAAATCTGTTTAGAAAGTATTATCATTAGATAGGATAATGTAAAAAAAAAAAAAAAGCACTTTAGCTTTATTCTCCAGAAGGAAAATTAAATAACCCCAGACTAATTGACCAGCCGTTAAAATCAATTGTAGAGAAAATAAAAGATTTTTGATTACTATAATCAAAGAATTAGAAAATGGATGAATTTGAGAAAAGAACTTTCTGGAAGATCTTTTAAGAAGAGTAGTTAAGAACTTGGAAAGTTAATTAAATTCGAAGCAATAAAAAGGTTAGTTGGTCAATTGTCGCACATCGTTAGCTGATCTTCAGAAATATAGTGGCAAGAAAAATTTGTTTCACGCAAACTTGGGGAAAATATACGTAAGACTCGGTGTTTAAACATGTCATTTACATCCTTAACACAAATATAGATTGGGGGTAAAAGCTAAAGTACTGGATTGCGGCCTGGAAGTCAACGAGTTTGAACTAAAGTCACATTCTATCGTTAACTTTCGGGCTAATTCCCTTGGAAAAGGTATGAACCTCCTTATCCCCACAGTTAGGGATAAAATAGTATTTCTTCTGCTCTTCTACAAGGATGGCTTTGAACCAACAAAGGATAATAATAAAACAAAACAAAAAACAAAACAATAAATTGTTTTCGATATTTTCTCTTGCAAAAAAAAAAAAATTCGAGGATCAAAAAAAAAAAAAAATTTCGACGCCAGCTCTCTATTTCATCTCTTGAACTTTTTTTGAAAATTACTTTTTTTTTGTATGTAACAAAAATATCATCTCTATGGAAAATCCAATGAACAAGCTTTACATTAGCGTTTAGAGAAAAACTTCTCTCTCTCTCTCTCTGTCTTTATCTTTCTCTCTCTCTCTCTCTCTCTCTCTGTATCCTGGGTATGACTACTTCCTGTGGTATTGCTCCAGTTCTAGAGATCTGGGAGTATGAATTAACCCTTCATTGCTATTGACCCGGAGTGATAATACCTGTTAGGGTCTCATCTATGGCTTGAATAGGTCTATTTTGATATTTATTCGTATTCGATAGGAATAATTGATACCATATATATATATATAATGTGTGTGTGTGTGTGCGCGCATTTTAATTTTTATAAAGACTTTATTAGAAGCTATAATTGTTTACTAAGGATTAGTTACTTGAAGCTATGTAACGTGCAAACTAATGATTATAATTAAAAATAATAATACCGGCAAACTACTTAAATTTGGATTAACGATTAACTTTAGATGGGAATTCATGGACTTTTACTGCAAATGAATAAGGACAAAAAAACAATTTTAAAATCTACAATGAAGCATTGAAAATATAGTTAGGATTACAAACATCGACAAATTAATACAATTTCAGCTGTAAATAACTCATATGGTGTTGATATGCCGTTAAACAAATAAACCAAATTTGTTCTCACAATATTTTATTATATTACAAAGAAAAAAATTGAAAGAATATATTTTTTTCTCGCGTCCAAAGTTTTTATGAAAAAATAATTCAGTGATATTCGTCGTAAATTCTTTATAATTGCACCTTGTATAAGTTGATAAAAAAAAAAGATTTTTACTTGGTCAGAGGACAAAGAACTTTTTCTTTCGCAATGAATTTTGAATGATTTCTTTAAGAATTGTTAAATTCAGTGAATTTGAATTTTTTTTTTTTTTTTTTTTTTTTTAAATTGGTATAAAACAATTCTAATTTTTTTATAGAATGATTCATTTTTAACATCTGAGCAGAAAATTAACAAAAGAATTTTTTTAAATACATTTTTAAGCGAATGAAATTTAAACTTTATGGATTTTATTGAAATATGAAAAAATATTCATAATCTAGTTTATTAGTGCGTTATGGGTGAGCCGAAATTTTCTTCTCTTCCCCCCCCCCGATGTTGAAATCATCGGCGAAAAAGAAAGTTTTGGTTAAAAGGCCAAAGTCTGACCTGTTTACCAAAATAATAAATGAATAAATGTAAATATAGACAATAAAACAGATTCTCTAACCTCTAGGCATGAAAGAATCATTGACTAATTTACATGCAATTAAAATTAATCTACTTGATTAAATTCATCATTTTGAAATTTTTTCGAAACTTTCCCGTTAAAAAAAAACAAAAAAAAAACATGATTTTCAATACTGTTTAAAAGCCGCCATGAGCTAAAAGACGTACAGAGACGTCTCCATGTTGTAGTGGTTTAAGTGCTGGATTTGTGGGCCCGAAGAAAGCGAGTTCGAATTCCTGTTGCTCCATTACCTTCACTTGAGAAGGGTACGAACCCACTTATTCCCCAGCTATGGGTTAAATAGTATCACTTTTGTTCTTCTTCAAGGATGGTTTTGATATCAAATTTCCCTCGAAGGTTGAAATTCCATTAAACAAAGAAACCGACTGAAAAGTTATGGCGACCGAGATACTCCCATGGAATGTGAGCAAATGAAGTTTATTTTTCAACTTTGACTCCCTAGTGGTCCACACATTTCTTCCATTGGTGTTGCAGTGTTTGGACCCTATTGGTAAAAAAAACCCTCTACGGAAGATATGACGACATCATACGACCTTTTCTGCCTACCTTCGAATAGTTAATAGGAAAAAACAATTGGGATAGAAAGCAAATATCACCGATAGGACAGAATAAGGCACATGTATCCAAGCCAAAAAACTCAGTCAAAGAGTATCAAATAAAAAAGATGCAATTTCCGATGACTTTATGGTCGAAAAACAAAACCATCATACATATATATATATATATATATATATATATATATATATATATATATATATATCGTTCTTGCATTATTTTTAATATGTTTTGAATTTTAATTAGTATTATCATGAGTATGTGCTATAATCTTAGACGATATACTGCCGCTTTTAGGTAATGTTCAATATTTTTCTAAACTTGACCAAAAATCCGATTTCTGACAAAAAAAAATTAATGAAAATAACACAGAATTTACTCCCATTTGATGCTGTTCGAAATAGTTCTTTCAAAATTCATCAAGAAATACTATTGGAGGAATGGAAAATTATACTTTCTCCGCATTCTCCTATCCCGTAATCTTTTTATGTCACCGTATACTACACCGAGTAATTCCCCTTAATATTTCAAGATAATAGGAGGCTTACTTGGCGGTGACATCTCCTCTTCAAGTAACATGTGACTGGTTGTATTGGATTACATGATAACAGGTTTCGCCAACCTCTCTACCAATGGCAGGATATAACACTAGCAATTTTAAGCGAAGTAAAGCTGGTTTAGATTTAAGCGATTTGTGATACTATTGTACCACATTTTCGGAGAGTTCTTTTATCAATCCTGTCTGTGCCCACGCTGTGTTTGAAAGATCCACAAACAAGGAATGACACAATCCACCCGGAAATTCTTCTGACGGTTAGGGTGATCTGTTGGAACAAAATTGCCTGGGTGTTGGCAACTCAAAAAACAAGAACAACTCTCTGTCAACAATTAACATTTATTGTTCGATGTTCAGACTGCATACAGTAGCAGGAGAGAGAGAGAAAATAGAGAGAGAGAATCTGTAAGGGTCTATAAACAGACACAGAGGTGTAGCATAACCATACATGAATACGTGAAATAGACCTATTCATACCGGTACGCAAAACGTTCATAATGTCCATAACGCACATATAGATAACATTGGAATCCCGAAACACAAAAAAACAAAAAAAAACACTTAGGACTTCTTAGTTCAGGTACGAAACTTTTTTATTACCTTTTAAGCACAAAGATTTTTCGACATAAGGAGAGAGGCGCAATCTTTCTATGCTGACTTTTCCATCTGCCTCAAACCACGTGCGCACCCGCCGCAAGGCCATGACGAGCTAGCAAAAGTCAACCTTCTTCTTCCGACGGCAAAACTCAACTCACTGACTTTTCTCCAATCTCAGCCCACGCTTCCGGTGCGTGACGTCACTCACATCCCTGGTAATATCCTCTATCTGGAATTTTTATTGTGACATCTCTGAATGACACGTCCGCTCCGCACGCGCGTGGGCACCTGGACTCATGTTTCCACCTAACTAACCCATGCACTGAGCCGAAAGGTTCTCAGCCTAACTAAACCCAAAGGCAAGATATATAAAACGAAATCCCTCGGCCATTATATTACAGAGGGACACGCCCCACCAAGCCTGGTAGAACTCTCTGAATGCAAACTTCTGAGAACTGACTGACTGGCTAACTGACTACTTTTTTCAAAATTTGATAATTAAATATTTTTAAATTCAGGATATCAGTGGGGATGATATCATCTTGCTAAATTATTGTCATCTATCAAGTGTCCTAAATTCACAGGTTTGATTGGAGAAATAAAAACAGTCACAGACAAGGTGTGAATCCATTTCGTTTACATTTTGGCCTTCTGTGTTGAACGTTATGTACTCGCTTAAACTTTCCAATTTCCGCTCAAAGATTTTAGCAAACTTAACAGCTAACTGAAAAGCTCGTGGCCTAACCAAACCAGGTAATAAAATAATTAACCATCATGGCAACTGTGCCACTAGTTCCTATCTTTCCCGAGGGTCTTGGCGCTTTGAAATCTTTGCATATGCAATTTAATATTTCCATCAATTCCTATACAGGAATTTAGGCAAAAGACTTTATACTATGGTTAAATTTCATTGCGCTTTCAATGTTTTCTTCGTCATGAATATGTAACAATCTTAATTAAAAATATATAACTTGAAAAATATTACAGAAAAACTACAAACATTTATTGCCCAGTCGGCTGGGGCTGTAGAATACACCGACTGCGTCTCTGCAAAGGGATAAGACCCATCCAACGAGTGTCCTGAATTAACAATCTGATGGTGAGGTTCCAGTGATGCTGGGGCTTTGGAGAATGCGGAGCATCCCTTCATTACCTTGTTCCCAGATCCACTCTGGCCTGGAATGGTAGCACCTGATAGGGCCTTATCAATGGGTTAAATAAAACTGCATACTTATGCTAAAACTGAATTGTTTGTATTTGAACTGTTTGACTAAGCTGAATAGCTTGAAATAAATGTTTTTGACAATTAAACTGTGTACTTACACTTAAACTGCATACTTATGCTAAACTGAATTGTTTGACATAAAACAGTTTTTGATATTGAAACTGTACTTACGCTAAACTACATTGTTTAATATAGAACTGTTTTGACATTTAACTGAGTAAACAAAATCTATACGTATATTATACTAAACTGAATTAGCTGAATTAGAACTGTTTGGCTAAACTGAATAGCTTGAGATAGAAATGTTTTGGGCAATTAAAGTGTGTACTCGTGCTAAACTGAATTGTTTGGAGTAAAACTGATTATTTGTATAAAAATGGCTTTGGCATTAAATAACCAACAAAGGTTGGTATGCCATAAAACCCAAGCAACCAAACCAAACAAATATTCTAAAATATCTATCCTACTCTGGACAGAAAGCATTTCATATACTGAAAAAAGTTTCACAGGATTTTAAAGAAAATAAATTGTCCGAAATTTAACCCTTTTGCGATCCGATGTTATTTTTTTCATCCTTGTAAAAGAACTATTTTCAGCAAATTTGCAAAACGGAGGACATATTAAAATAAGTCAATTATATATATATATATATATATATATATATATATATATATATATATATATATTAAAGCAAAATAATTTGATCGGCAATTGTGTCATCTTGTAATAGAATAAACAATTTGAACTCAATTTTTATTACATTTTTTTGTAAAACAAATTATACACAATCATATAATGAGGCCTCCTAGCGATGTTTCTATCATCATCATCATCATGTCGTGCCGCTAGCACGGATATCCCTAACCCTCTGTCGCTACTTCTCCCTGTCGTTCATCGCCTCTGGCAGGTCTTCAAGGCTACATCCCGTATCCTCACATAGCTGCTGTATGTTCGAGCTGGTCGCCCTGCTTTAGCTCGGCCATATGTGGGGGTCCATAGGAGTACATCACTTGTGAGCTCGTCCCTGCTTCTCCAGCAGTGTCCTGCATGTCTGGTTCGTCTAACTTGGATAGTTTTCGTGATGGGAGGCAGGTGGCCGTATAGTTCGTGCCTTGTTGGGTGTTGCCGCCAGAACTTGTTCAATGTTGCTCGCAACATTCTTGTGTAATTGCCGTCTAGCTTCTTCTCCAGCCGTTTTGTTAACGTCCAGGTAGTGCATCCATACAGCAGTATCGACAAGACCGCTGCCTGGAAGAAACTGAGTTTCATTTTATCGGTCAGGTCTGATTTTCTGATGTTTCTATACATTAATATTAAAGTGATCAACAGGCAGCCAATAAGAGAATGCCTTGCATTGAGCCACCGTCGAAACAAAAATGTCACCCTGTCTGCAAAAGGGGTTAAGAAGTCTTGCGAGAGGGCAATACAAATAATTTTAAATAATTATTAAAAAGTAACTTGCAGCAGTTGTCCAAGTGAAGAGGAAGTTGCTATAAAATTTGGGAGCAGTGTCATCAGAATTTACCAAGGTAAACTTGAAGACAACGTCAGACAGCTTTTGAATCTTCAGTTGCCCTCCTGATACTAGAGGATCCAATCTGTCAAACTATTTTATATACATATCGATATTTTGGGTTCACAAAAAATGCAAGAAATTATTGCTGATAATCTAGGGCTTCCTGCAAATACATCTGTTCCTGCTGAATCTCTGCTACATAACCTGGAGCAAGTAGCCAAAGGCATTGGTTTCTTTGTGAACTCAGATAAAATAGAGCTCTTGTGTTTTAATAAAGATAGTACCATTTCATTTAATGGCAAACCTCTGAAATTACCCAGCCGAAACACTACGGCATAGTCTGGAATGAGCTGCAGCACATAAAACGGAATATATATTCTTTAATCAAACAGGCGACATTTCCACACTAAACAGTAGCTCTCTGAAACTAGTAGACAAATTCACCTACCTAGGAAGCAGTGTCTCATCAACCGATACAGACATCGACATGCCACTTGCAATAGCATGGACAGCTATCGGTCAGGTGTGACCGATAAAATAAAACGCAGTTTTTTTTTTCCAAGTAGCGGTCGTGTCGATACTGCTATATGGATTCACTACATGGACGCTAACTAAACGAATGGAGAAAAAGCTTGACAGCAACTACACAAGAATGCTGCAAACAATATTGAACAAGTCCTGGAGGCAGCACACCATAAAGAGGCAGCTATACGGCCACCTACCACCCATCACGAAAATTTCCAAGTTAGAACACTGCTAGAGAAGTAGGGACGAGCTCATAAGAGATGTACTCCTATGGACCCCTTCACATGGCCGAGAAAAAGCAGAGCGACCAGCTCAAACATATATACAGCAGCTCTGTGTGGATACGGGGTGTAGCCCTGCCGGAACCGATGAACGATAGAGAGAAGTGGCGAGAGAGGATCAGGGATATCCGTGCTGATGGCACGACAAGATGATGGTATACCTCGGTAGCAATATCTCTTCCGCTGAAGTTGTCAGCATACACATCGGTAAAGCATGTCCAGTTGACGGTTTAACGATCATATAGAAGTCTCTGATGAAATAAAAGGGAAATTTTTCCAGGCTGTAGTCGTATCAGTACTATTGTATGGTCTCACAATAAGACTCTAATGAGACGCTGAGAGAAAAAATCTCGATGGAAATTTCATAAGGAAGCTACATGCTGTTTTTTTTTTTAACCATGGAAGCTGCACTTTACAAATTAGTTGTTAGATGCCTTTAAAACACAAACACACACTCTCTTTATCTCTATGGATGCCGTTTAAAGGACTTACCAAAGCGACAGCCGATAAGGACGGATGGTGAGTGAGAGAGAGAGAGAGAGAGAGAGATTGACTATATATATATATATGTGTGTGTGTGTGTGTGTGTGTGCGTGTGTATTTTAAAGGAATCTATGCTGTTGGCACGTCTTAATCAGTATTTGGGGAGAGGGGTACAGATTCATTCGTTTGAATCGCAAAATTTCGGCTGCTGCTAAATTTGACCTTTCACCAGAGTTGAGAGTGGAGTTCAGAAATCTGTTGTGAATATACATCCCAGGTCTCTTTTGAACATTAATTTCTGTAATGGAGTATCAGAACACGTTTTCTTGTGGCATACTACCGCTGGATTTTGACAGCCAACAAGGAACACGTATATATAAAAACTATAATCTTGTATTATATGAAAATATAATCTTATATTTCTATTCTTCTTTGTGTGAAGTAGGAGAGAGTTCGCTCACACAAAGGAGTTGTCAGGAGTCGGAAAAGCCAGCGGGAACTGACTTCAGCCCTAATTCTAAACTTTATATTGTTTAAAAACTCCCACATGGCCACGCCTCTCCACCTACGCAATGCTTGTCCTCCATTGGTCACGGCTTGCGTCCGTACATTCCTTGTTTTCTGGTTGTTACTTTATTGATTTTATTAACAGCCGGATGTATGTGTAGCGTAAATTTCATAAACATACACAATCATCGCACTCATATTTTTAAACCAATCAACAAACATTAGAACATTCTAGAAAAAAAGGATCCAAACAACATACACAAAATTTGCGCCCAAAGATTTTTAAGCTAATCAACAAACATTAGAACATTCTAGAAAAAAAGTATCCAAACCACAATATACAAAATTCGCACCCATAGATTTTTTAACCAATCAAGTACTTTCCCCCCAAAAAAAACATTTATACCCGTTTTGATCCTCTTAGGAGTTATAAAAAGAAAACGATGGACCAATTCAACAGAGGTCTCGCCGCTAACAACAAGGAAACTACGTTACGCTACTGGACTGCTCCCTCACCCACCAAAACACGAGAGACGCCACGCTGTCTAGCAAAGACATTCCCATTTCTCCTTACACCAAAGGCGAAAACAACAACAACAACAACAACAACAACATTGTGAGTTCTTTGGTACAATATTTCAGCTCAATAATAAACCTTTATTTTAAAGTTATTCAGGTTTTGTTTTTGTTTTGTTAGGGAAATTACTTGCGAGGAACACGTACTACCTACAAACTTTATTTCATACCAGCGACACATCTCGCAATATCACCCCGACATATGTATCACTTACATCCGCTGCGTTCATCGCAGGTCAAGGCAATATATTCTACTTGTTCTTCTCAGAATTAAGGCAAATTATTCTACTTCTTGATCCAAGGACTATTTGTCGCTGCCTCCCACCAGACAGGACTTGACACAAGGTCAAAAGCCCGAAGGCCGATTAAAGTGGGGATAAGGGGGGAGGGGAAGATCGGGAACGAGTCGAGACTCGAACCCTACTGGTCTGTGCTGCTCATCGGCTCACTTGGTGCAATGTGGGTCTAATGAGGCAAGCAGTTTCACGAACCCAAATGTGGGTCCGGACACGTATGCCGGGTTGAACTAGACACCTAGGTCTAGTGCCATACATAGGTTCCTGAGAGCGTCTGAGGACCTCTCTACTTCTTGATCCAAGGCTTGAAAACAACTTTCAAAGAAAAATTATAATGATGTTCATGTTCTATTCCTTCGGTAAGTTATTTACTTCTAACATAACTTTTTACGAGCGAAAACAATCATGCTAAACCTGTTATTTTTTGACATTTTCTGTACTGCAAATAATCGTTATAGTAATTTACAAAGCTCTTTGCATCGATATGGCACAAGGCCGAATGAATGGGGCGCCCAATGAGACACGAAATAATCGTTATAATATCAAAAAAATTTCGCCTGTCGAGTTTTTATTTTATTTATTACTAGAATACACCCGTCAATAATGACGATTAAAATTGATATACTCTTTTTAAAAAAATTGAGACACTCACTTTCTCTCTTCCTTGATGCTCTATCAATGTAAATTCCAAAGATACATAGCCAAGCAGACGAACTCAAAAACGGAAGAAACCGTTCCATTGTGACGTCAGTCTGCTTTCCCGACAACCTTTTCTGCTTTCTTTTCCTTTCTCTTTCAATATGGCGAGACACAAATCACATAATTCATTCTTCCTTTTTCGCTTTAATTTTTCTTTCCAGCAACATTTAGCGAGGAAATAACCACGTAACAACACACGCAACAATATTCCTATGCTAAATTGATGACCCACATGACGTAAAATGGAATATAAAGGAGTGAAAAGACGAAGATGCGGTAAGATTTTATGATAGGTTTTAATAGCAGCATGGAAAAGGGGGTTTACGTTTATGCTGCAAGTCTTGTATGAAGGTGTAATATATGTACTTGGGTTATGTTATTTGAGATAATAAATGAGAAGTAGAAATATTAACTTTAAAAGAGGAATTTTATTCTTCGTATACAACGCCACGTGTTGGCTAGAAAAATGTCCGGCGGTCAACACACGTGTTTTGTATCTGGAACCTCTTCAGCAACTGCTTCCTCTTCTGTTCTTGGTTCGTCTTCGGCAACTGCTACTATCTCCGCTGATTGGCCAGAGGGAGAGGGAGAGTGAGAGAGAAAAGGAGAGAGAAGGGAAGAGAGAAGAGTGAGAGGCGATGGATTCTGGGATAGCATTCCTTGGCCGAGGTGGAAGTAAGGACCAAGATTTCTGTTGAGGTAGTATTGACTGCCCCATTTATTGACCTTAGTAAGGGAGGTGATACTACAAAGGAAAAAAGGAAATGAAGTTGTTATAGAGAGGAGAAGGCATTTTAGCAGCTAAATGCCTGAGCGAAATGTGCATCGTCAGGTTAGCAAAGGTCGTGTTTGCTGGTTAAGGACAGGAACGATGTAGTCGCCCATGGATGTGTGGTCCTGGTCATTTAGGGAGAGAAGCGTGAATGTCTCCAGAAAATGTTGCCCAGGGATGAAGTGGCTGGCTGTCGGAGCGGTATTTTGCGTCGCAGTCGACATAGCCAAAGTTGAAGGCGACTTAGAGTTGTTCCTGTATGAGGCGGATTGAATTCATCTAATTCATATTCAACTGGGAACCCTTGCTCTAAGAGAATAGACGCAAGGGATCCATAAATTAGATGGATTTCCTCATTGTGTCGATGCTGCTGCTATTGAAGAGCGGACAGTAAGATGTCTGTCCCTTTTGAAGAGTTCTGAGGAAGAGAATGTGTTTGGCGGGCTTTCCCCAATTTGGTGCTGCCCGGAAAAATGGTCCGGGAGGAATAGGATAAATCATCCTGATTGGGAGAAAATATGCGTCGACCCTAAAATTCAAATTAATTAACGCGCCAAACAAAAATACTAAGTTCTTTCTGCTACATGATCGTTTCTAACAAGAAAAGTCACACTAACTTGTTTTGCAACAAATTTTTCACTTAAGTTAAAGAAATAAAATTCATAGAAACGTGTTGGGTTTGTTTTGATGACAAATCAACCATTGTAGATTATTTAATACCAAATCATGTTTATGCTATATATTAATATATGATTTGAAAACACATTTTGGAGATAAGGCTTTTACACAAGCCTGAGTTCTTTTTTGTTTTGTCTTTTTTTTTTTTTTTTTTTTTTTTTTTTTGCAGTTAAATGGTTTAAGTATTTCAATTTAATACGAATAATTCTATTTACTATTAATCATTTGTTTGCCCACACTTAAATGATTTTAAGTAATACTATATATCAGTAATATTTTAACATTAGTCATTTTTTGCACGCATTTAAATGGACATACATATGACTTTTTTTAAGTAAATAGTTTCAGTCAAATGATTTCCATTATTGCTTGCAAACCTTAATTTTTTTTTTCAATATTAATCATTTGTTTGCACACGGTGAAGTGGTTACAAGTATTGCAATTTAACACTTATTATATTCAATATTAATCATTCATTAGCACACAGTCAAATTATTCCAAGTATTGTTATGTATCACTAACAATTAGACATTTATTTACACACAGTAAAATGATCAAACAGTTCTATTTTAAACAATTCAATTTAATAAAAGTCATTTGCTTGCACAGTTTAGATGTCAAACAGTACTATTTAACCCATAGATAGGACACTATTAGGTGCTACTCCTTCGGGCCTGAGTAGAGCGGGGAGCAAAGATAATGAAGGAGTACTCCACATTCCCAAGAGCTCAAGCGCTCCAGATATTTAACTGTTATACCTTGGATATTCGCTGAGGGTATCTTACCCCCTTTGCAGAGATGCAGTTGGTGTATTCTGCAGTAGAGCCGACTGGGTTGAAATATGTTCGATTCAGTCATTTACACACTTTTCCGCAATACATTATACATTGAAGTTTGTTTTTTTTATCATCCGGCAGATGTTTTGGGAGATACAGTTCGTGAAGTTGTGGAGTTGGTTGGCTTCGTGAAATAGTGCAGTGGCGTCGTGATTTAGAAGGGTTTTAGATGCTTCTAAGTATTCTTGAACGTGGCGTGGAAAAATGGGATGCAAGAGTTTGTGTGATTTTATGGTGCATTTGAGTATACTCCCGCCAAACAAAATCAAAACTGGCCTCATAATAGGCTTTTACCGAAGAGCACTCAGAACATGTAGTCCACAATACCTTAATGAAGAATTTGAGTCCATTGAATATATATCAACTGATTTTTAGGAAGTGCCCGTGGTGTAATGGTTATCGTCGCAGGAATTGGACACGGCGACTCGAGTTCAAATCCTAGACGAGATTGATTGCATTTCACATAGCACTAATACCCTTGGGGAAGGTATGAATCCAATTATTCTCCCTCCAACTATGGGTAAATAGTAGGACAGACTAGGTTCTTCTGCCTTGGTGAGGCGACTAGTCTAGGAGAAGGAAAACTCTGAATTCAAAACTGTTAAACTACGCTTAAAAATTGACCTTGTGTCATATCCTGCCCGAGCGGAGGGGTTGGGTAAATATGATCAACTGATTTCCATACTAAAACAAGTTTTAATTTTTGTGCAAAATTATGCTCTTGTAACGGTAGGGCGGAACGCAAATGTTGATTTGGTCACCTTTACCGTTATATAAACGAAAATAGAAAGAAGACAGAAATATCAAGTTTCAAAGTTTTATTGTTCGGCTGGAGGCAAAGGGAAAGCGTCCAAGCTCCTGGTTATGTGAAGAAAGATGCAGAAAGCTATGTCTGGTAAGAGTGGAGCTGAAGACTAGCAGGACTCACGGCATTATTTGTTGACGAGTAGAATCTTCGGGGTTGAAATGAGCAACACGAAATATGTCAGACTAGTGTGTGTAAACGTCGCACATAAGTATCTAGTGGTACAGTTATTCATAAACCAAGGAGGAGAAGTTAACAATTCTCCTCATGAATACTTGGAGTGTTGGGTAAATGTTTGATCTTCTTCAAGCCGAAACAGGGAGAAAGTCCTCCGGGTATGTGGTCTGAATCCTTGGTTATCTGGCGGAGTCGGTCAGCACGTCTTGGTCCCTCGACGAAGAGAACGTAAAAGGCTGAGAGAGCGCTTTTCATTGGCTTATATTTAACCCCGGAAACCGCTCCGGGTTGAATGGCCAAAACCAACGGTCAATACTCTAACATTTTGACAACGTATGTAAAAAGCAAAAATCATGGGGTGATTTATCGGTGAACCGAAACCCAACATGAAATGGATTTTTCTGCCAAACTCAGTAATTCATAAACTGTGCAAAATGAACCAAGTTCTTTCTGCTACACTCTTGGGTTGTAATTTTTGTGTCTATTTTAGCATTTATGGATCAATCAGTGCTTACGTGTTCTAAGAAATGTTTTTTGAAATTTTGCAAACGACAATGTTTGACTTGCCGCATAAAATTTGAAGGATCAATACCTAAAATAATCTAATTTTTTCCCTGTTTGATTGTTAAAAAAATAGATTTTTAACAAATTAGACTCAGATAAATGAATTCGTTTATTTAAATCTAATTTCAAGTTTATCTCAAACTTATAAATTACTAGGAAAATAGATAATTCAGATTTATGGTTTTATTTTGTAAATCTACTTAAAACTTTTGACTTTTTCTTTTGAATGAAAATCTAACTTTCTTCAAAAATGCATTTAATTATTCTAAATTGGACGAAAATATTTCATTTATATAAGCTCATAATACCATTACGATTTTTGCCTACTGTTTTTTTTTTTTTTTCTTTTATTTATATTTTTTTGCTGCATTAATTTACTTTCTCTCCTACAGAGTTGACGTATACAAAATATATTAAATGAATTTAGATAACACAAACTGCTTTATTGAATAAATGAAATTTTCTTTATTGTAATATAAATATTGGAGAATATTTACGCTCCAACTAATCTTTTCTCGGAAGAATAGAATTTGTAACTTTTTTAACAAATGTTTCATTAAAGTTAAGGAAATAAAAAAATTAAATTTTGTCGGGTGGATTTTTATTCAATCGTTAACACACACCTGCAACATTGAGGCTAGTCCGCCAAAAATATGGAATTCAATAATATAGTGTTTTTTTTTCTTTATTAAAAAATAAATCTAACCCTGCTCGATAGACAAAACACAAACTTTGTAAGTGTCTCACACGACTTGAGTAGCATAGGTTTTATTTGTTAATTTATTAAACACTATATCATCATCATCATCATCATGGAGGTGCCCGTGGTGTAACGTATGTAAAAAGCATGTAATGGTTATCGTCGTAGGAAATGAAAACGGCGCCACGAGTTCAAATCCTAGGCAAGACAGATTGCATTTCACATAGCACTAATACCCTCAGGAAAGGTATGAATCCAATTATTCTCCCTCCAGTAAATAGTTGGACAGACTCGGTTCTTCAGCCTTGGAGAGGCAACTAGTCTAGGAGAAGGACAACTTTGAATTCAAACCTGTTAAACTCCGCTTAAAAAATTGACCTTGTGTCATATCCTGCCCGGGCATCATCATGTCGTGCCGCTAGCACGGATATCCCTAACCCTCTCTCACCACTTTTCCCTGTCGTTCAGGTCTTCAGGACTACATCCCGTATCCTCACATAGCTGCTGTATGTATGTTCGAGCTGGTCGTCCTGGCTTTGCCCGGCCATATGTGGGGGTCCATAGGAGTACATCACTTATGAGCTCGTCCCTGCTTCTCCAGCAGTGTCCTGCATGTCTGGTTCATCTAACTTGGATAGTTTTCGTGATGGGAGGCAGGTGGCCGTATAGTTGGTGCCTTGTGGGGTGTTGCCGCCAGGACTTGTTCAAGATTGTTCGCAGCATTCTTGTGTAATTGCCGTCTAGCTTCTTCTCCAGCCGTTTCGTTAGCGTCCATGTAGTGCATCCATACAGCAGTATCGATACGACCGCAGCCTGGAAGAAACTGCATTTCATTTTATCGGTCAGGTCTGATTTCCATATGATCGATAGCTGTCCATGCCTTCGTTGGCCGCGTGTCGATGTCCTTTTCGGTTGATGAGACGCTGCTTCCTAGGTAGGTGAATTTGTCTACTAGTTTCAGAGAGGTTCCGTCTAGTGTGGAGATGTCGCCTGTTTGTGTGCATTGACATGGAGGCCAATGCCTGCGGTGGCTCATTCCAATCTATGCAGTTGTAATTTTTTTTTTTATTGCGGACATGGAGGCCAATGCCTGCGGTGGCTCGTTCCAATCTATGCAGTAGTAATTTTATTTTTTTTATTGTAGACTTTTTATTTATTGCGGACTATGCAGGAGTTATTTTTTTTATTTTTTATTTTATTGCGGACTTTTTTTTTATTTATTGCGGACTATGCAGTAGTGTTTCGGCTTGAAAACGGTATAAGGAAGTAAATAATATAAATGAATCTGACAGTATGAATAAAATGGGAAAACAGGGGCACCTCTGGTGGTGTAACGGTTAGCAAGCTAGACTAGCAGACCTACACGAGTGAGTTCGAGTCTCATTGGGCGCCCCATTCATTCGGCCTTGTGCCACATCAAAGCAAAGCGCTTTGTAAATTACATAAAATGGGAAAACAAAGAAATCCAAAATTTACGAATTTATTATAATGGAAAGTCAACATTAAAACGTTTTAGTAAACCTTCTTCAAGACTTTAAAATGGTGAAAAAGAGTTACTAGAACAAAAATGGATTCTATTTTATTAAAATATCCATTCTTGTTCCGCAAAACCTTTTTCAACATCTTTCTGGTGGAGGTTTATAAAAACCGAAACGTTTTAACGTTGACTTTACATTGTAATAAATTCATCACTTTTGGACTAAACGATATATCAACTCTTTTGCTTTATTTTAAATAAAGCTTTGATTCATTTGGAAATATTTCATGGTATATTTTCAGTGTTTTACATTTCTTATTTTGTGGGGGGAGAGAAGTGGTTGGTTTTTTTTTTGGGGGGGGGTCAGTTATATCGCATCACATTTTTATCTAATACAAATAATTTACACGGTGGGGGTGGGTAGCGAGAATAAACTATTTGCTGATTATGCATTCGGTGTATTCAAAGGTTCATCGACTTATGCCAGATAAGCATAGAGCAATGTAACCACACCTGGGATGGTGAGGTTGTAGTTTCGTAGTATCTAAGATTTTTATGGGTGGAGTTGCTAGCTTTCTAGTTCAATAATCAGAGTATTTCTTTTAAGAATAGTTGTATTCCTAAGATTAACGCGCTTAGACTGCCTTACTACTTACCATAGCAGGAGGGAAGAAAGAGATTCATGCCTTTTTCAAAGGTATTAGTGCGAAAATTAAACAAATAACCTCGTTCAGGGTTTGTGACTTTGGTATGACATTAAATTGCACCCGGTGGTGAGAATCTAGTAGTGTGGAGCACCCGGTGGTGAGAATCTAGTAGTGTAGAGCACCCCTACATTGCTATTACTGCCAGGTTCACTGTCCAAGAGGGGTAATACTTGTTAGGGTCTCATAGATCGTTTAAAAATATCCTCATTTAGTATGAATAATTGATACCATATAAACGAATTATTTGTACTAAGATTATTTCCTTTAAGCTATTTTTGTTTACTAAAGATTATTGGTTACTTGAATTCATAATTGTATGTAAGCAATGGCTTATTAAATAGATATAATTACTTGAAGCCATCAAGTTATTAATTTCGATAAAATACTTGAAAGCATTCAACTGTGGGCAAATTATTTATCATATTTACCCAACCCCTCCGCTCGGGCAGGATATGACACAAGGTCAAACTGTGGGGAAATTATTTATATTAGATAGGAATACTTAAAAGCATTCAACTGTGGGCAAATTATTTATATTAGATAGGAATACTTGATACAACAGAGCAAATACTTAGAGTAAACAACTACACATACATACTCAAAAATAAAAATGAAAACAAATGGACAATAAACGCAGTTGCCGAATCTCTCGGCATAAAATAATCACAGACGGAGTGAGATGAAGTTTAAAAAAAAAACAACAATGATTCAGCTTCTAGAAATTAGATTCAAGATTTTTGGGTCTTAATTAACTTGGCCAGTCTTTGGTAGAAATGATTTATCTTGAGATGTTATTGCAATATGATTAAATAGTTAAATCAACTGCGGGTCAAATTACTCAGTTTGAGAATTCCGATTTTTTTTTATAAGAAAACTTTATTGTATGTAATACGATTTTACATATATGTATGCGAGAGAGAGAGAGAGAGAGAGAGAGAGAGACGAACCTTGGACAAGCTAAGTTCCCGTTCTTACAGCGGTCCCCAATAATACTGATCCTTTTATTTACAAAAGGGTTTTAATTAGCATTTTATGCGGAAAAAAGAACAATGTTTTAACTTATAACAAAAGTGCAAGGGAATATTTAAAATGTAGTTGGTACAATTAAAATTTCAAAATAATGTAATTTTAGTATTAATTAACCCATAAGGAGTTGATATGCTGTAAACCAAATAGTTTAGGTTTTAACTTGGTTCATGGAATCCAATTCCCGAATCACGTACTACGACATGCCAACTTTAAGATACTAAAATTCTGTAATACTTCAAAAGAATAAATGGTAAAAGAATTGACTTCCTGAAAAATCCCAGTGTAAGTCAGAATACAAGGTACTGTGTACCTTTTATCTTCATTGCTATTGCCTTTATAAAAAAAAAAAAAAAAATAAGGTCGTTAAAAATTTGATTATTTTGGTCTTAAAACGAAAAAAAAAAAAAAACTGGTTTGAGCGGATAATCAAACCAAAAAACTTTCAATACGTTTTATTTAAAAACATAGATGTGAATTTATGATTTTTATTAAATGATAAGGCAGATCGCTGAAACAATTCATAGTAGTCTGACAAAAAGTGTTGGCTGCCAAACATTGTAATGATCTATGTTTGACAGGGTTTGGCAAAACACCTTCTCGTTTCATTCTACAAGGGAGACAGTATTCGTCATATTTCACGAGGTTGAAATCAAAACCGTATTCAATTATATCTTTAAAAACTTTCTTGGGTGCGTTTTTACTTTCAATTAAAGTATTAAGTACTGTTTTTCCTTGCTTATCTGTGCTGTTTACATTAACTCTCCACTGAAGAAAATTATTGAGATGATCCTTATATATTTCTGCATACAATTGAAAAAGGCTTTTTTGCGTTAAACCACGGATATCTAACTTTACGATACGCTCGATTCCTTTATAAAATAGATAAAGGTCCGTTGAGAAGTTTTTGATGATTTGATTTAATATATTTCCGACCGTATGTAAAAATAATTCTACCTTTAAACCGTAATGTAATCGTTCTTTTGGAGTCATTCTTTTTATTCTCTTGTAGATCTCTTCCATATATCCCACCAAAATCTCCAAACTTTTTAAGGCACTTGATTTTTGGTGATTATCAAGAAAAGAAGTCCATATTAATTGCTGGGCATCTTTCATGGTCATGAAAAAATATTTATCGTCAAGAGAATAAACTATTTCGAAAAATAATTTGCATAGAATTATGTAGTTTTCGACTACTTTGACATGATAGGCAGCTTCTGTGAATACATTTAACATAAAAATGTTGTTTAAACCAGACAATGAATCCAAGTATAATAAAGCGGGAATATCATGAACATTGAAAAAGTCCCTAACCTTATCAAGTTTCCCTAGTGGACGCGGATTCTGAAATATTGGAGTGTTCAAAGGTTTGTGGCGAAGCTGCAATGCTTTTCGCCACAATTTTTTTGATTTCCTTTTCTTATTCTTGATGAAACAAAGACAGCTTTGGGATTCATACGCTATGATAACTTCTTCGCTCGTATAATCACCTTTTTCTATAATTCGATTAATAATATTTTCTGAGGAACAGCGAACCGCAAGATGTAAAGCGTCTTCTCCAAAATCATTTTCCCACCTAACGTCTGTATATTCGTAATTCAGTAAAAAGAAAATACATTTATCACTCCGAGCTCCAAATGACAGTAACAAAGGAGTATTTCCCAAGTGATTTGCCATATTCACATTTGCACCGGCGGATATAAGATCCTGAAATAATTCAAAATTACCTTTCAACTCCATCAGGCATGTTTCTCCATCGAAATCATGGCTATTCACATCAGCACCGTGTTTAATCAAGATTTTGGCTATTTCATAATTGCCGTTTTTGCAGGCACAATACAGAGGAGGCTCAGAAAAAATACCAGTTTCAAGCTTAGCTCCTCCAATCAAGAGAAGACAAACAATAACCTTAGAATTTAACATCGTTGCAGCAGTAAGGCATGTTATTTTTTCACCGTCTACAAATCCATAGCTATTTGGGTCCGCTTCACAACTCAAAAAAAAAGAAACCAGGAAGGCATACCGATATTTCACCGCTTTAAAAAGAAACGATGAAGACTCATATTTTATGGAGAGGATGAATCGTCTATGTTCCAGAGAAAAAGATTCCAGAATTTTTATGATTTCCATCTGCTTGTTTATCTTAAGTAAGTAAGCAATTCTTTGAGCTGCCTCCCAACAATTCATGTTGAATTCTGAAATACAAACAAAAAAGGATTATCTTTTCTACTAAGTACAATTTTTAGTAACAAGTTGGTTTTAAAGTAATAGATAAAAGTACACATTTATCAACTAAACCGCAATTTCTTCCGATGACAAAAACAAGAGTTTAAGATAATTTACCTTAAATGTCTTCTTTTTTTTTTTTTTTTTACTTTCCTTCAATCAGACACGCGAACTGCGAACGCGTTACTTCCCTTTCATATTTAGGAAATCACAAGTGCACCGCATAAAAAGGTTAAAAGAAAAAAAAATTACCTTACGACTAACGAAATATAAATAGAGAAAATCGTTCGACTAATGACCTCCCCTTCCCCCCAAAAAAAGAGAGAGAGAGACAAAATATAGTTTAGAATTTTTTTTTTAATGTGTATATTCTCGAAAACTGCGAAAACAACGATCTATTAAGTCCAAATTTCGAACGTCACTTAAACTTTTAATAATTATAGATAGATAATTGACTGATTGATTTTAACGAGATGTCAACCTATCTAGAGTTATTCAATACCTGGAGGTTAGAAAATCGTGTTCATTGTACGCTCATATTTATATTTTTGTGTAATTGTTTTTTTGGGGGGTGGGGGGTGCCCACTGTCCTATTGAATAATTTTCAAACAGATCTATTTGATCCCTAGATGGGACATATTCTATCACCCCAGTTCATAGTGGATCTGGGAGTAATGGCAATGAACAGATACTTCAAACTCAATGGATCTCTAGAACTAGAGTCTTACCATCGGATGAAGTTTAGGGTCATACTCAGTTCACCCTAGCCAAATCGGCTGGGGCCATAGAATATACTAATTGCGTCTCTGCAGAGAGGTAAGACGCCCCTTAGTTGGCTGGGGTTGTAGAATACACCGACTTCATCTCTACAGAGAGGTAAGACCCCTCCCCCAATGAGTGTCCTGTATATGACACTAAACACCCTGATAGGGAGGCTTCTGTAATGACGGGTCTTAGGGGAATGCAGAGTACCCCTTCACTGCTATTGCTCCCAAGTCCACACTGGCTCGGAATGGTAGCACCAGATAGGGTCCTATCAATGGGTCAAATAGAAGTATTTGACATGTAAACCTAGCTCAAACAAATGAACGATATTAAATTGTATTGTTTAAAATAGAACTGTTTGATCATTTAACTGTGTGTAAATAAAGGACTGATGTTTAATTGATTTGTTAATTATATATAGTAATACTTGGAACTATTTAACTTTCTTGATTTATGTTTACAAATCATATATATCTAATATATACGTATAAACCGGATTTTGCTTTAAATAACCTACAATGCTTGATATGCCATAAAACCGAACGAAACCAAATCTCATATATTCAATATATATCTATAAACCGGATTTGGCTTTAAATAACCTCCAACGGTTGATATGCCAAGCCAAACCAAACCAAACCTAACAAAATTCGAAATCACAAATGAATAAATTGTAACGTGGTTGACGAATGATTTAATAAAATCACAAACATTCACAAAACCTCTATACACATTCTATTTCAAATTGATTTAATGAGTTGTTTTTATTTTATAGCAATCGATTCTTTCTATTGATGAAATTTTTTTCAAGTTTCGAATTTCTTCGAGAAAGATTTCAAAGAGATTTTAAATTTGATTTGAAAAGATTTAGAAGGTGGACAATTCCCATGGCCTATAAAGACGTTGTATTTTCCTGTTTATGTTATCTCTCTGGAAAATGGGAGTTTATTGGTGGTGCCTACTTTGGCTCCCATAAATATGGGATTGATTCGACTGAGTTACATGCAACCAGCAACAAGAAATTACTTTAAATATTTTCTCTTTTCAGACGGACAGAAAAATAATCTTCGCATCTTTCCAGCATTCAAAAAAGATATCTCTTCTTTTTTTATTGTTTTAATTTTTGTTTTATAATTTTTTGGTCATAAAGCAAGATTGAAATCACCAAACAATAATTTGTTAGATGTTTGGCAGATATTTGAATAAAATTTAGAATATTCCAAAATCTAATTTTTTCGTTCTATTTCACATTGATCGAATGAAACATTTTCCTTTGTATAACAATCGATTTTCTTTCTAAAGAATAAATTTCATATAAATAACAAATTCCTTCTTGAAAGATTTAAGAAGGACCTTAAATTTGATTTGAAATCCAGAGGCGCGCTTAGCGTCCTGGTTATCATCGTATGAAATGGAATCAGAAACCCGAGTTCAAATCTTGGGCGAAACTGCTTTTTTTTTATAAGGCGCTTGGGAAATGCATAAATCCATCTCGTCTACCTCACTAGGAGTAAATAGTTGGGCAGACTGTGTTCTCTAGTCTTGGTAAGTTGGTTGGTTGTGTTTTACGGCATATCAACCCTTATAGGTTACTTTACACCAAATACTGTTCATGCATATGTGTTAAATATATATGATTTATAAACAAATATGTTGTAGGTAACATTTTCAAACAAGCCAGAGTTTTTACAAAATGTTATTTGTTTTCAGCAAGTCATTAATATTTTCTGTATTATGGTTTATACTTTTCTGGAAGACTTCCTTTTTACACTTAAGTCCACGCGGAAAACCAATAGACAAAAGTTAAAGTACCGTGACAAGTATAGTATCATATTTGGCACCGCTACCAGGATAAGACTAATTATTATTATTACATCTTGTACCACAAATTTTGTCGTACACAATGGTATTACATTTTACGCAGGTAGCGGCGTTGGTATCGGTAACCGTGAGAGAATATTATCACATTTAGTACCGTACTCCAGGATATCACTACATTTGGTGCCGTGCCAAGAGTGTTACTATGGTACCGTGCCAAGCGATAGTACCACATTTGGTGCTGGACCAAACCATATTATCACAACTAAAAAAGGAGGAATGACCCAGGCATCAACAAGTGGACGACGAATGAAGGAAGAAGCAGAATATGATAGAGAGGAGACATAAATTTCAGCAGCTAAAGGACTTTATGGTCCTCCTCAAATTTAAAGAAGTTTATTGACGTGAAGAACCCTAGGAACCTTCCCAACGTGAAAGTCCTATTAGGGATTAGAATTGGCTGAGACGTTTATGAACATAATGAGCAAAGCCAACTAAGTCCTAAGCGTGCTCTCCGTTCTCGTTACGGAGATGGAGAAACTGAATTAGGTATCAGGGAGGATCCCTTTATATATACTCTTTCCTGTATAGGGCCTTAAAACTAACTTTTTCGCGGAATATCGGAGTACCTCGCCAATGTCTCTGGGAGAAGGGCTTTGGACCGATGAACTAGTCCGTCGGTATTCTGAGACCCATAATTATTAGTTCAGGGACCCTACACCTATGAGAATCGTTGATTTAAGGCTAGTAAGTATAAATGCTCGCAGATAGAGTTCTGACTTGAAGAGGATTCAACTTCTGTCTGACCTCTGCGGGATAGATATTTGTTGTTTAGCGGAGACCTGGTTTACGAACCTTTAACAGCCAACCTGGATTCGTGCTAGAGGGGTCTCCTGGCTGATAAGTAGAAACCTTAAAGCGAAGTCTTCTCTGGTTATTTTTGTTTTGTTTTGTTTTGTTTGTTTTTCCAGATCCAGCGAGCAGGCTTTGTGTGCTGGATATTATTCTAAAGGACAAGGTGTTTCACTTAATTTGGGTTTCTGGGCCCAGTGCCACCAGTGAGCTTTCCGACTTTTTTCGGCTCATCGATCCGATTGGAAGTCATCGAGGCGGATAATTTTATCGACAGATTGGAATGCCGTCTTTGATCCCAAGATAAACTGGGAAGATCTATACTTCCAAGAGTTTCTCAAGAAATTTCATCTCGTTGACAAAATCTAAGAAAAATATCCACAAAGCGTGGAATAAATTTGGACCGCATCTGGTCAGCTTTCTTGCTACCTCGATCGACAGAGTCGACTTAGATTTGTTAAGCTGTCCAAGTTTGGAGTCATTTAAGAATTATGACCTGACTTGCCTTTGTCACAATTGAATTTGATAAAGCTAAGGTTAGAATATCTGGGCACTGGAAATTCGATGCATCCTTGTTGGATGGGAAGTTTTAGGATCAACTGGGAGTTATAAAAGCGGGAATTGACAGGTGACATAATTAGGAATAGTTGGTGGCTAGACTTGATTTGGTTTGGTTTTATGGCATATTAATCATTGTAGGTTATATAATGCCAAATCCTCTTATTTATCATGTCATTTGTTTGCTCACAATTTAAAAGTAAAACACTTCTATTTGACAAAGATAGGACCATATCGTATGCTACCACTCTGAGCCAGAGTGGACCTGGGAGAGATGGAAATGAAAGGGTTCTCCGCATTCTCCAAAGATCCAGCATTACTGGAATCTCACCATCAGATTGTTTAGTGTCATATCCAGGACACTCGTTGGGGGTCATAACCCTCTTCAGAGATGCAGTCGGTGTATTCTACAGCCCTAGCCGACTGAGCCCTCGTTGGGGGAGTCTTACCCCTCTTCAGAGATTCAGTCGGTGTATTCTACAGCCCAAGCTGACTGAGCCCTCGTTGGGGGAGTCTTAACCCTCTTCAGAGATGCAGTCGGTGTATTCTACAGCCCTAGCTGACTGAGCCCTCGTTGGGGGAGTCTTAACCCTCTTCAGAGATGCAGTCGGTGTATTCTACAGCCCTAGCTGACTGAGCCCTCGTTGGGGGAGCCTTACCCCTCTGCAGAGATTCAATCGGTGTATTCTAATGCCCCAGTCAACTGAGCCCTCATTGGGAGAGTCTTACTCCTCTGCAGAGATGCTGTCGGAATATTCTACAGTCCCCGACCCTAGCCGACTGGGCCGGCTAAACTTGAGGATAGAACTGGATCTTTTGCTGCTGAAGATTATTGAAAACTCAAGCAAGATAGATGAAAGGAACACTGAATGTAGACACCACGCAAGTTACAAAAAACCATGACATTTTTCGTGTAACACTCTCCACCATTGTCTGATCGCAGAATCTTTACACACTTTCTTAGCACATTTACACCAAATTTTACATGTTTATTAAATTAATTGAATGTGTCATTTTTCTGTCATTAACATTGTGTGCACAAATCCAGTTTTTTCATCGATAAATGTAATAAAATAACGAGTGCCACGAACCGAATATTTAGTTCTGTCACACAATCACTGAGCACTAGTTCAAGTAAATTAGATGTTCGAGATACAGTGTTTTCGAGGGTTTCTTGTAGAACTTTCTCTTGGTGCATCCTCCAGAAAGGAATGTTTAGGAAGAAGAACTTTTATCAGATACTTTATCTTCGGACAACATGCTTTTGAAACGTTTCATACCAATGAATCCAAATCGTTCATGCCATATTTATTTGGAATCTCTGTCAAGAGCTGTAATCAATTCATATCTGACTTTAGCGACGACAGTCAAAGAATCTGGTCAATAAACTTTTAAGAAATAGAGCTAATACAAAAGTTTTTCCGTTTCCTGATGATTCACCAGCCCTTTTTATGCAGAGAAGACAGTCTGAAAATGGCCCAACACATGCACCACCTGGACGCTAACTAAACGGCTCGAAAAGAAGCTAGACGGCAACTACACAAGGATGTTACGAGCAATATTAAACAATTTCTGGCGGCAACACCCCACAAAGCACCAACTATACGGTCACCTGCCTCCCATCACGAAAGTTATCCAAGTTAGACGAACCAGGCACGCAGGACACTGCTGGATGAGCAGAGACGAGCTCATAAGTGATGTACTCCTATGGACCCCTACTTATGGCCGATCAAAAGCAAGACGACCAGCTCGAACATACATACAGCAGCTATGTGAAGATACTGGATATAGTCCAGAAAACCTGCCGGAGGCGATGAACGATAGGGAAAAGTGGCGAGAGAAGGTCAGGGATATCCGTGCGGGCGGCACGACATGATGATGATGATGATGAAGAGCAACAATTCTTGTGGAGAATCCTGTCTGATGAAGTCTGTTTGTAATTTATAATTATGTATATGTAGCAGAAAGAACTTCGTATTTTTGTTTGGCGCGTAAATTAATTTGACCATGGTCGTCGGATATTTTCACCCAATCAGGATGACTTATCCTATTCAGCCAGGATCATTTTCCCGGACAGCATAACAATGGTGAAAGCCCGCCAAATTACCTAATTCTCAGGACGTTTCGAGCAGGACGGACGTACTTTCTGTCCGCTCCCTTCATAGCAGCAGAATCACAACACCTAGGTTTCCCAGTTGAATATAAATTAGATGCATTTAATCTGCCACTTACAGGAACACCTATATGTCGCCTATAACTTTTGCTATATCTACAGCGACGGGTAATTTCGCTCAGACATCTAGCTACCTCATTCCTGAACAACATTTTTGGAGACTTTAATGTCTCTCTCCTACAACAACCAGGACCACACATTTATGGGTGACTACATCATTCCTTCCCTTTATCAGCAAACACGACTTTTGCTACATCTATGGCGACGCATATTCCGCTCATACATTCAACAATGCCTTGACTGTAGCGACGCAGATTCCGCTCAGGTATTTAGCTGCTATAATTCCTTCTCAACTCAATAACTGTTTCCTTCCTTCCTTCCTGCGAGCCTTGCAGCATAAAGGTACCCTTTATTCTGGCTGCCATTAAACCTTCTTGAAAACCTTACGGCATCTTCGTTCTTCTCTCCTTTATTTTCCAACAACCTTGCGAGGAGGTAACGTCCAATACTTCATTGCTAAATATATATTTGATATCCATTGGTGCAAATGTTCATTTGGTAAATAACTTAAGAGAAACTGCTTTTATAAAGGCGTTCAGAAGTAGAAAAAAATGAACTTTTTTCCATTTCACGGCAGGAAAAAAAATCATCTTGGAGAAGATGCCTTGCATTTTTCATTGTATCAGTCATCTCAAGATATAATCAAGAGAATTATAGCAAAATACTCTTCTGAAGTCGTAAAAAGTTTTATGAAACGAAAAGTAGTTTATTTTATGTCTTCGGACACCATGGAGAAGCAAGAGAATTATGGGGGAAAAAAATTGCAGATTAGGGACAAACCAAAGAACATTCCTCGCCCTGTCGTCAATAGATTATGCCAACTATTGCTCTGCAGAGAGGTAAGACTCCCTCGCCAAACAAGGCCTCCTGTTCCTCATAGGTGGTGACCCATAATGCTTGAGGATGAGATCCTTGTGTCTAAACACGTAACTAGCAACGCTCCACTTAGGTTAGACGGGTTGCTGGCTAATGGTCAATTGCCCTGAAATAGTATTATTTGAAAACATTTACCGGCTCATTGGTCTAGAGGGTAGAGTGTTCGCCAATGGTATGAGACGACCTGGGTTCAATCCCAGGTCGCCTCATACCAAAGACTTTAAAAATGATAATTGATACTTCCTTGCTTAGCACTCAGCAATATAAGGTACATATCAAGGGTAAACTGGCACAATCCAGGGAAAAGAGTAGCACCTTCCCCTAAACCTTGGTGTGGTAGCTATTGAAAAGGGGGCCTTCTGGTCGCCCTCGACTAAAGGGAGACAACTTTACTATTAGTCTTAAATAGCAATATTTGAAAACATTTAACTATGTGCAAATATATTATTAATTTTAGATTAGATAGGAACACTAGATAAATAGAATTACTAATGTTAATTAGCAATACTGGAATACTTGGGAACATTTAGTATCCTGGGTATTGTATCAAACTGCATCTGATGATGAGGCTCCAGCCTCAGAATTTGAGGAATTTGGAGTAGCCCTTCATTACCATTAAACTCAAGTTCACTCTGACCAGGAGTGGTTGTATATGTTAGGGTCTCATCTCTGGGTCAAATAGAACTTTTCAATCTTTTACTAGAGATTATTATCATTATTATTATTATTATTCATTTTAAACCTTACCTCTATTAGAAAGTTCTTTATATTAAATAGGAATACTTGATAAATAGAATTACTAATGTTGAATAGCAATACTTGAAACCATTTAACTGTGTGCAAACAAACGATTAATATTAAATAAAATTATCAGTGTTTGATTGAAGTAACTGAAACCATTTAGAATTATTTGCGTTGGCAATACTTGAAATCATTTAATTGTGTGCAAAAAAATAAATTTGCTCATTCAGGAATAATATTACTTACAAGCAATTCATTCACAAATAACCCACAAGTGTTAATATGTTATAAAATTCATCCAAACCAAAGAATATTCTAATGTTTCAAAACCCAAGTTCAAAACGATAACTATAGGAGGTTAGGAATTTTTTAAAATCTAATTGCTATGCCTCTTTGTACTATATACTCATGATGGTAGAATATACATTGATGGAGGAAGAACCACAACACAGCTTTATAAGAATATAACTCTCACACTTTATTCTCAAAAGAGGTTGAAATTTCTGTGGTGTGTAAGAGACGGATGGAGACAGAGACAGACTAAAATTGATTGCTATATTGACCGATAACGTCTTCTCTTGACCATAGCACGCTGTGTTATCTTCAAGATCCCACTTTGCAGCTCTTCCGCATCTCGAGCGAGGTTGCTCAACCGGATACTGCTAGGGGCCACTGCCCTCAGCAGGGTGTTCTCACTGACTGCAAGCTGACTCTGACTCTAGCTTTCACTGCCACCAACTGGCTCAACTGTCAGCTGACGATTGCATTCGCAGAAATACAACATGTTTAGATCTTCAATGAATTGCACTTAAAAGGGTTTTGCAATCATTTTAATGTCGTACGGAAATATTCTGATACTACTGGTGATGATTTCTGAGAGATCATCAACATAGAAAAAGAATAGGATTGATCCCAGTTCAGATCCTTGAGGTACACCAGACAAAACACATCTTTCCTATGATATTGCATCACTGATTCTCATCCACATTGTTTTACTCTCCCGCAAAAATATTACTGATAATATTTCTTTATGAATTTTCTTTGTATCACTTCTCTATCAAGGATAACCTTCAAGTTTCCGTGAGTAGCTTTTGGCATCCATATTTAGCAGCAGTATTCGAGGCAGGGCTCTTTTGAGTGTGTTAGAAGCCGTTATCACAATATTCAATTTTCTGTATATGATATTCTAATGTGATTGGTTGGTTGGTTTATTTCACAGAGTATCAGCCCTTTTCGGATCATTTAACGCCGAATTAATTTGTTTGTTTGTTTATTTGGGCTAATGGCATATCAACCTTTGTAGGTTATTTAATGCCAAATGCATTTTTATACAAATAAAGTTTTATTTCAAACAATTCAGTTTAGCATAAGTACACAGTTTAATTGTCAAAAACATTTCTATTTCAAGCAATTCAGTTTAGAATAAATACGCGGTTTAGTTCTATTTGACCCATAGATAGGACCCTATCAGATGCTATTAGTCCGGGCCAGAGTGAACCTGGGAGCTAAGGCAATAAAGGGGTACTCTGTATTTCCCAAATCTCCAGCATTACTGGAACCTCACCATCAGATTGTTTAGTATCACTCGCTGTGAGGGGTCGTAACCCTATGCAGAGATGCAGTCGGTGTATTCTGCAGCTCCAGTGGACTGGGAAAATTCTAATGGGAGTTCAAGTGATTGTATAATATAAAAATTTATTTCTAAGGAAAAAAATCAAGCTGACCCCATGCGGCACTTTGGTCGGAGTGGAGAAGGGAGAAGTAATGCCAGACAATGAGGCACTAAAAAGGGACTTCCTCCCTTTGTCAAACGATTATTTGACCATCAGTATGAATTCGGGGACCCGAACTGGAGGCACGAAAACTTAAGCCAGCAGAAGGTTTCGTCACTCGCTTCATGAATGGAGTTCCCCAAGATATAAAAGTAAAAATAAATGAAAGTCGACTATTTCAAGTGAAAGAAAATTCAACCGGGAATTCTACGGAAAAGAACCTAAAAGAAAACTCGAAATTTAATGAACTCTGAAACTTTGATAAAACAAGAAAAAGAAAATAAAAAGACTCAAATTCAAAGAACTTTGTTTCCTGGATACTCTCTCAGATAAATTTCCTGCAAATTGCACAAAATTTGCAACACTTTATCTTTTCTATCCCTTTCTTTCTCGTTTCTTTTGTATAAAATTCCCTTTTAAAAACTTTATTGTCAGTGTTATCTTTTTGAATCAGTATCCGAACTAGAAAGCTGCGGAACTTACTGTTTAAACTTACTGTTTAAATTTACAGTTTGAATTATCGTTAATGGGACACTAAAGCCCCCATAAAAACATCACCCACTTAAATACTAAACTTTTCTTTAGTGTCACTCACTTCAACAAATCTTATTTCATCCTTAAATCTTTTCAAATTGCTAATTTTATCTTATTCTCTTTAAACCCTTTTTTATATTGCAAATTTTATCCTACAAAATCTTTTTACTAAAACATTGATTTTCAATTTTTTTTTTTTTAATTTCCTTTATTTTATGATTTGGTTTGGTTTTATGACATATCAACCATTGTAGGTTATTTAATGCCAAATCCTGTTTATACATATATATTAAATACATATGATTTGGTTTGCTTGGATTCTATGACATATCAACCACCGTAAGTTATTTAATGCTAAATCTTATTTATACATATATACAAATTGAATGAGAAGTAAAAAAGGACAATAACGCGAAACAGATAAAATAAATAAATGCAAAAGTAACAGTTTCCCAGGAGGCCTCTGACAGAAAACGAAATTTGCGCATGCCAAAATAGAGAGGCTTCTGGGCGCCAGAGAGAAACTATTGTTCAGAAGAGTTTATCACTTCGACTTAGACGGACGCAGCCTTTTCTCTCTCTGCTGTTAGTAGGGAATGATGTGTCTGTTGAGTCCCGAATTCAACAACAGTAGCTACCTCTATCGAACGTACCCACTAAACATTGATACACATGACAGACCCTCAACTTATAATCTATAAAAATGATAATATCCTTATGTTTTTCAAACACCTAGTCTGGGGGAGCCCAACTATTTCTACTGGTTCAGGAGAACATTTCACACCACAGAACAGTCGTAAACTCAAAAATATAATTCAAGTCTAAAGGTATCTCTGTCTTTTTCCTTCCGACCTTAATCCTTTTTACAGCTTCAACATAGAAAGAAGATTACAAGTGAATGGGACAAGAAAACAAAGGAGTCAATCACAAACCTTCCGATAATACCAACAATCAACCACAACCACGAAAAAAAAACCTTTCATATACTCCATTTATCATCATCATATCGCGCTGGTAGCACGGATATCCCTGACCCTCTCTCGCCACTCCTCGCTATCGTTCATTGCCCTAGGTAGGTCTTCAGGACAACATCCTGTATCCTCACATATCTGCTGAATGTACGTTCGAGCTGGTCGTCCTGCTTTTGCGCGGCCATGTGTGGGGATCCATAAGAGTACATCTCTTATGAGTTCATCTCTGCTTCTCCAGCAGTGTCCTGCATGTCTGGTTCGTCTAACTTGAATAGTTTTCGTGATAGGGGGCAGGTGGCCGTACAGTTGGTGTCTTGTGGGGTGCTGCTGCCAGGACTTGTTGAGGATTGCACGCAGCATTCTTGTGTAATTGCCATCCAGTTTCTTCTCCAGCCGTTTTGTTAGCGTCCATGTAGTGCACCGCTGCCTGGAAGAAACTGCGTTTCATTTTATCGGTTATTTGTAAACACATTTTGTTGATAACATTTTTAAACGAACTTGTGCTCATAGTTTTTGCATACGGTTACAGGGTTTCAAATATTGCTATTTAACACGATTAATTCTATTTACCATTAATCCTATTTATCAACCCCCTCCGCTCGGGCAGGATATGATACAAGGTCAATTTTTAAGCAGAGTTTAACAGGTTTTAATTCAGAGTTTTCCTTCTCCTAGACTAGTTGCCTAACCAAGGTTGAAGAACATAGTCTGTCCTACTATTTACCCATAGTTGGAGGGAGAGAATAATTGGATTCATACCTTTCGTAAGGGTATTAGTGCTAAGTGAAATGCAATCAGTCTCGTCCAGGATTTGAACTCGTGTCGCCGTGTTCATTTCCTACGACGATAACAATTACACCACGGGCACCTCCATTAATCATTTGTTTGCACTCAATTAAATGGTTTCAAGTGTAGCATAAAGAAACTCGTATTTTTTGTTTGGCGTTTAATTTAATTTGACCGTTAGAGTCGCCGAACATTTTCACCCAATCAGGATGACCTATCCTATTCAGCCCGAACCATATTTCCTAGCAGCACCAAAAATTGAAGAAAGCCCGCGAAACTCTCTCTTCCTCAGAAATCCTCAATAGGAACGGACGTCTTATCGTCTGCTCTTGAATAGCGGTAGCAGCATCATAAACTATGAGGAGAGCCATCTAGTTTACGGACCCCCTTGCGTCTATTCTTCTAGACCAAGGGATCCTAGTTAAAAACAAATTAGATGATACACTCTAACAACTTCCTACCTTCTCTCCTTACTACGAGACCTGGAAGGATACAAGTGTAAACCCCTTTACTTTATGCTACCATTAAAACCTTGATACAAAAACCTAACGACGTCTTCGTTCTTCTCCGCCACCCTTATTTTCCATCATCATTTAGCGAGGGGATAACAACCAACGAAATACCAACGCTACCAACGAAATACCAACGCAACCAACGTAATACAAACGCAACCAATGTAATACCAACAAAATCATCTTAAACCTTAAACCAAAATCCTAATAATAATAATGATGATATCCCCATCGCTATACAAGTATTTCTATGTAATAGTATCAATTTAACATCAGATATTCGTTTACACACGAATGATGTAAGAGATTAGTTTGTCGGTAATTTCATTTTTAAACGGATTAGAACGAAATTTGTGCACACTAATATTGCTATTGTTTCTACACAGTTAAATGGATTCAATTATTACTATCTAACACTTTTAATTGTATTCAATATTAATCATTTGTTTGCAAGCAATGAAGTGTTAACAAGTATTGCTATTTAACATTAATTATTCTATTCAACATTACTCATTCATTTGCATACAGTTAAATAGATCCAAGTATTACTGTTGTATTCTCATATACATGTTCATGCAGGATACATACTGATGCAATGAAAAACAGACGCCGGAAGACTTCTTTAAACAAATATGTACCTCTCACTTTATTGCAAGTGTTCGAAAAGGTTACTCAAGGTTTGCGTGTGAGAGGGAGTTGGAGACCGAACAGAAACTGTAATATTTTGACCCCCACTCTTATGGCCGTCAACGTTGTGTCTTTCTCGTTCTCCAGATGCTCAACCGGAGGCCCTTGGCCCACCCTGCTGTGTGATGGCTTTCTTTACTACATTTTATCAGCAACTTCTCTGGTCCCCAAACTCCATCGGGGTTCCCGTGAGCCCCCTCGGCCGGGTGTGGCTTTCCCTACCACATCTTGTCTATAACTCCCACTCCAACTGTAACTGCAACTGTCACTTGACTTCTGTCGTGACTGAGTTATATAATAGTTCAACGTCCACTCGATCGCCAACTCGATCTTTGAAATCGCATGTTTGATCGTCATCAAGCAGAAATAACTATCATGCAGTTCACAGGTCACTCTCTTCCGGTGCATCAGTCTATGAGTGTACCATGGGAATGTTTTACCTCGTCCCATTTCATCAGCCAATTTCCGCCCACGCGATTTCCTCTCATAACTGCCATTAGAATGTGTCACTTCCTTCCGGTGCATCACCTTGGAATGGCATTTTTGGCCGGTTCAAAGACCAAAATACAACATTACTATGTGTCACTAACAATTCATTTAAACATCAGTCATTTGTTTACACACAGTTCAATGATCAAACTGTTCTATTTCAAATAAGTCAATTTAACATAAGTCATTTGTTTAAACAAAGGTTAAATGTCAAACAGTTCTATTTGACCCATAGATGGGACCCTATCAGGTGCTACCACTCCAGGTACTCTATGTTCCCAAAAGGTCCAGCATTACTGAAACCTCACCATTAGGTTGTTTAGTGTCATATCCAGGATTCCCGTTATGAGGGTCTTAACCTTCTGCAGAGTTGCAGTCAGTGTATTCTACAGCCCCAACCGACCGGGCTCCTATTTTTAGAACAAAATTTTTATATATTCATAAATTTGTTGTATTTAGCGTATGGTGGCAAGGAAAAGACAACACAGGTTGAAAGTTTTTAACAATTATATTAACAAAAAGAAAAACACGGTGATGAGGCGAAGAATCAACCGTACAAAATTGTAGCGTACAATATCAAGTGAAGGAGTGAATCGATGTGTATGTGTGAAACCAGAGTTCATGTATGGTCACGTATGTTATAAGTTCTAAGAAACTCACTAGGTTGGTATGGTGGTATAAGGGTGGTAAGGGTATCAGATGATCTCGGTGGTAGTAGTAGTCGTGAACGAGTGCGTTGTAGCTAAGTCAGCAGTTGTCACAGCAGGTGGGTGTTCAGATGAGTTTTTATGGCCGTAGCGTGTTCTCCCCTTCCACCCTTCTGGTCAGTCTGACGCCTTTGCAGATCTTCGCTGCTTAAATAGCTACCCTTTGGATCAAATCGGTTCTGGGAAATTTTTTAGGGGGAAGATTTACGATTGGCTGAAAAAGGGTATTTTGTTAATGAGAATTAATTTCTTGCATTCACGCCCGGAAGCCCTGCGCGGAGCCTCTTGCGCAAAGACACATTTTATTCATTGTCTCGGCAGCAGCCGTCAGGCTAACATCCGTTCGAATGCTACCCTTCTCCAGCCACGTGTATGTTTTTGAAGAGAGAGATCTGAATCCTGCTATATATCAAATATATCAGAGAATTAAAAAAATTGCTTCAATTAACTATCTTTGAGTCAAATAGAATTTTTACAAGCACGTAGTTAAACTGCCCCCAACATAAATGTAAATTTAGCAGTTTAAAAATGTAAAATCAGTTTGAATCAAAAAATGAATGTTTGAAAAGAAATAATCAAACTTCTTTTAATCTGCGACGTCTTTCTTTAAAAGAAGTTAAAATACCAGAATCTTTCAAAATATATTACAGTGAATCGTTCTAAAAAGTATTTTGAATTTGAGTCTTTTTATTTTATTTTTTTTTAATCGAAAAGTTTCAAAGTTCATTAAATTTCGAGTCTTCTTTAAGGTTCTTTTCCGCATAATTCTCGGTTGAATTTTCTTTCACTTGGTAGAACTTCAGTAGTCAACTTTTATTTATTTTTATTTCTTGGGAAGCTTTATTCAAGAAGCGAGTGACGAAACCAATCTGCTGGCTTAAGTTTTCGTGCTTTTAGTTCGAGTCTCCGAATTCGTACAGAGGATTCAATGAGTCCCCGCGGACTTTCTCGAAACCTATGTATGGCACTAGACCTTGTTGTCTAGTTCAAGCCATAACCCGGCATACGTGCCCGGACCCACATTTGGGTTCATGAAACTGCTTGCCTCATCAGGCTCACATTGCACCAAGTGAACCGATGAACAGTATAGACCAGCAGGGTTCGAATCTCAGCTCGTTCCCGACCTTTCCCGTCCCTTTATCCCCTCTTTAATCGGCCTTCGGGCTTTTGACCTTGTGTCAAGTCGTGTCTGGTGGGAGACAGCGACAAATAAACAGAGGATTCAATAAGTAGTTCTTGACAAAATGGTGCCGCACTGTCTGGGATTACTTCTCCCTTCTCCACTCCAGCTAAATCAAGTACCACACATGGTTAGCTGGATATTTTTTTAGAAATAAATTTTTATATTAGAAGTAATGAGAGATTTACTGATTGCAAAACATTAAATATTAAAAACGAAATTTAAAAAATATTATTATTTCACTATTTTAATTATAAATTAATGATAAATCAAAAATTATTATTTCACGGATTTTTTTAATTGTACATTCAAAACAATAATTTTATGGGGCTTGTTTTCCTTCTTCAAGATTAAATACTAAAATTTTGCTGATATATTTTCCTGGGCTAAAAAAAATTGATTTTTTTCTTTTTCTTTTTCATTTTTTTTTTATTTTTTGCGTATGGTTGGCCTTCCGTATTAAGAACTTTTTGCGCAAAACGCACGTTCATATGTAAAGTGACGTTGAAAGTCTCTTGTCATTAATTCTGAGCGACTACTTGGATTTAAATATCTTAGTAAGTGATATTTTTTTCATTAATCAGTTTATTAATATTTCTAGTTATTAATTTCCTTTAAAAATATTTTAAAAGTATTTCAAAATTTTAATAATACTTATTAATTTACGTGACCATAGCATAAGTAAATTTACCAAATGTTGGTGATTTTAGAAGTTTAAAATATATTAAAAATTAATTAGATATGTAATGTTATTTTGCTTTTCATACTGATAATTATTATTTGGTTTGGTTTGGTTTTTTTTGTTTAATGGCATATCAACCTTTGTAGGTTATTTGATGCCAAAGCCATTCTTCTAGAAGAACATTAGTGGTACTATTTAACCCATAGCTGGGAGGATAAGGGGGTTCATACCTTTCTTAAGGGTATTTGCCCAAAAGTGAACATAGTAGCGTGAATGGAGTACGAACTCGCTTACTACGATTCCGCAGTCCATCGCTTTAACCATTACACCACGAGGACACCCCCCCCCAATTTATTATTTCAAATAAAACTATAATTTAACATTCCGTAATAGCTTTAATAATTTTTAATTCGTTTTAACTGAAAATAGAGGGAAACTGTGATAGTGTCCATTTTAAAACTATTAGATTATCATTGTCACGACGGGATAGACAGTCTAACCCGGGACCGAAGAAGAAGTCTCTTATATCCGGGTTTGGTCTATTTTGTTTAGGTAAGTATGGGAACACTTCATATAACGCTTTTTATGTACAGAACACTTATTTATTTAACAGTTATAGACAAAAAAAACACAAAAACACAGACAAAAATACATTTTCAATCAGTTTTCACAAATAATTCAATCAAAAATTACTTTTTCTTAAAAAAGTCAGTCATTTTTTATTGTACAGAAATCTCTTTGTTATCATCATGAACACTTTCATACAGTCCGTAAATCATTTTCGATGCGCCATCAGGATTACTGCTTTTTGCTTCAAAGTAGGCTGTCAGAGTTTCAAGCGCATTCAATGCAGCCAGAGAATTTGGCACTGGTTTGTCACTTTCAGAAACTTCAGAACTTACGCTTTCAGCATCATCATCTTCGTCAAAATCTTGATCATCCGATTTTATACAGTGTAATCTGGATATAAGAGACTTAGTCTCCGGTCCCGACAACTCTCTTATATCCGGGTTACACTGTACCACGTGTGATGACCGTGTCAGTCAGTTCTCCATAATATTGTGTACGGTCGTCGAAGCTGATAAATTCGTCAAAATCTGTTTGCTTCATGCCCGATGGTGGAGAAACTTGATCTTTTTCGTCGAGTATTTCTTCCACTTCAGCCGGTGATTCAATGACAAGGCCGGTTTTTTTTAAACAATTTTGAATTGTTGACGGTTTGAACATGAAAAGTGCTCGTCTCATCATGTGCATGACCTTCAAAACAGTTATCTGTTGTATAACCGATTCCGTACTTTTTGGCTGCAGCGGCCAGTTTGAGTTTATAAACTTTGACATCGTCGATGAGCTCCAACTGATCATAAATGCTCAGAGTTTTTCGTTGAGACGCTGATGCCGAGTTTTTCGTTGAGACGCTGATCGCAATGATCTCAAGCAAACAGTTTTTAGTGGCAAAATTAACAAACTTCTGACTCGACAGAACAGTGGGTAAAGTGAAAGTGCTGTCCAGTAAATCCGACGACAAGCCAAGTCGGCAAAAAAGCAGGCGGCGCTACCCTTAGACACACAAAGTAAAATCATAAGGTAGAGGGTGTCTCCTACAGACACAGATTAGACACACCGTGTCTGTAGACTGGTCAAGATAAAGTCATTGAACTTCACTCTCTCTCTAACTGACCTCTGTTTGACCGATTTACGACAGCACACTGTCACTTAAAACGAACTGTCTTATATCGGGGACGACGGGACCAGAGAGAATCTCCATTATATCCGGGTCACTTTGTTATATAGTGTACTGTATAACAAAGTTCACTGAGTACAGAATTTTGTTTTAATTGACGTGTATTCTTTGGGTCACCACCCCGACCCCAGATCTTCCGGAGATATGATTTTAATAAATGTCACTTCACTCTTCTTACTTGCTTTCTAGAAAATTCAACGATGTTAACTCTCTCTACTCAGGTTACAGTCACTTACCTATTCAAGTTTTTTTTTTCTTTCTCTTTTTTTGTTGTACATTTATATTTTTCTCTTTCTTTCTGTCATTCATTCTTTTCTCTTTTATTTTCCTATAATTTAGTCGTTCTTTTTACTTTTTCAATCATTTATATATTCACTCATTAATTCTTTCTTTCTTTCTTTCTTTCTTTCCTTCTTTCATTCTTTCTTTTATTCTTTCTTTCAATTTTCTTTCTTTCAGTTTTCTTTCTATCATTCCTTCTTTTCTCTTTCATTTTTCAATAATTTAGTCGTTCTTTTTGCTGTAAACAAACAAATGACCTCAGGCAAGTTTAAAAACAAACTAATCATTTACAAATCATATATATATATATATATATATATATATATATATTTATATATATATATATATATATATATATATATGGTGACATTAGTCAAAGGTAACCCGAAAGCTCCCTTTTCAATAGCTTCAACACCGCTACTCCATTCCCTGGATTGTTCCACTTTACCATTGATCCTTACCTTATAATGCTGAGTGTTGTGACCACCTCCCTTATCTCATGTCCTCCCCCTCCTCCACAAACTCCTTAAATATTATGTGTTCGTAGGTGACTCTTCAGGCCAGCCAAACTGCGACAGATTTTGCCACAGAATTGGCACAACTGATCAATTTTGTTTGCAGTGACATTATTCGGGTGCAAGATAGATTTTGCACATTTACGCACATGGGTTCTGAGATCAGCAAGAGATAGGCACAATTTTTCACTTATGTCACAGTTAGTGTGGTGACTTTGTGGACCCGGTGCTGGACCCTGTTCGCCTTTGCGAATCAGACGTTTGTAAGCGCTGTACTGCATACGGCTATTCTTAAAGGATTCTATGCTTTCGTGAATCAGTTTCCGCCACTTACTTCTTCTGAAGCCATTATTATTATTATTATTATTATTATTATTATTATTATTATTATTATTATTATTATCTGAATATTATCTGAAACAATCTGGACTATGTGGACGAATGGGAAAAAAATGACATACATACATACATACATACATATTTACTTATTTATTTATCTATTATATCTTAACATTGTAAATATAAAAAAGTCTAGTAAAATTAAATATTGTCTTGTTTGGAACATTTTAGTTTTTCCCTTTTTATTAAAATATGCTCTAGATCTGTGTTTTATCAAAATATATGCGCTCAAAAATAAAAGTTGAACAAAATTTTAATTTTCAAATATTTAAAGAAATTATTGTTTTAATAATTAACAAAATTAAAATAAAAAAATAAAAAAGGATGAAAAATAACGAGAAAGAAAGGGAAAGTGTGGATAGATAGATAGATAGATAGATAGATAGATAGATAGATAGATAGATCTCTGTAAAATTACGACAATCTAAGTATTTTACTTCATAAGATTATATTCAGGAAATGAAAAATTTCAGTTATTTTGATAAATTAATTTGAGAAACTGACCTTGACGAATCAAATTATTTTTGTAAATCAATTCGTATACAACAAAGCAAGGAATTCTAAGTATATTTATTTAATCTAAATTTATATGGTGATGTGGGGGGGAGTATGTAATTTGGTTATTTCAGTAGATTGCTCTCTAAATTATTTCCACTACAAATACAACACAAAACTTTACAATCGCGCAAAAGAAATGGAATAGAACACAACGAACATTAAATAACAAACAATTTAATATGCATATAACAGAATATGAAAAACAAAATACATGATGTGTAAATGGCCTTTTGAAAAATAAAGTTTGGAGAAGAGAATAAATTTGTTGAAAGATGTGTGTATGTTCATGTTATCAGAGTCCGTAAATAAGTTGTTCTTACTTACATTAAGTTTATAGCGGGTTTTATGATTGTGGCGACAGCGTGTCTCGTTGATGAAAGAAGTTTTTCGGGTTTTCCTTTTGAATGTCATTCTCGGCCATTTGAAAAGAGGTCATGAACTTTAGTTGAGGAAGGAAAGGAATTGGTTGGACATAGTATCGGCCACTGGCTTAGTGGCTTGTGTTCGTCTGTGTCTTCGTTTGTGTGTAAGCTTGTGTCTTCTGTGTCTGGCTTCCTAACTCTGTGTTATTTATATCCTACAGGTGGATCAAAGAATCGTCCTAAAACTTTTGCGCGTAGACATTTATTGACCAATCAGATTTGTATTTTACTATTTTATTTTCGAGCCTAAATATTTTCTGTAGGTTCACTTCCGATCCTAATTTTCTAGAATGTTCTATTCCATGTTTTTAGCTGATTGGTTGAAAAATATAAAAATGTAATTTAAATGCTAATACGGGTTTGATCCTACATTTCTAGAATGTTCTTAAGTATCTTTTTATTGCTTATTTTAAGACTAGAAGAAATTTGTATCCCATAGTGAAAAAATATAAAATCCAATTATATTTAACATATTACGTTTTAACTTCGACTCATTGGTCTAGTGGGTAGAGTGTTCGCCAATGGTCTGGGAGACCTAGGTTCAGTCCCAGGTCGCGTCATACCAAAGACTTTAAAAATGGTACCTGATACCTCCTTGCTTAACACAGTATAAGGTACCTATCAAGGGTAAAGTGGAGCAATCCAGGGAAAGGAGTTGCGCCCTCCCCTACACCTCGGTGTAGCAGCTATTAAAAAAGGAGCCTTCTGGTTGCCCTCGACTAAGGTTGCCAACTTTACTTTTTACTACATTTTAACGAACTTTCATGGTTTTAAGCAAAAAGTTTTCTTGATGTTTCTAGTGGAGTATATTGCCGTTAAATTTATATCAATATCAAGTTTAGATAATATTATTATATGTTGATATTTATTATTATCTTTGACATTAAAGTTGGCGACCATAGTCGAGGTTGACCCGAAAGGCTCCCTTTTCGATAGCTACAACAACAACGTGTAGGGGAGGGTGCAACTCCTTTCCATTGATTGTTTCACTTTACCCTTGATACCTACCTTATAACGTTGAGTGTTAAGCAAGGAGACATCAAGTACCATTTTTTGAGTTTTTGGTATGACTCGACCTGGGATTGAACTCCAATCTCCCGGGCTATTGGTGAACACTCTAACCATCATGCCAATGTCCGGATATCTTAGACAATAAGTAAGTAAAGTTGGTGATCTTTGTCGAGGGTGACATGAAGGCTCACTTTTCGATAGCTACTACACCAACATATAGGGAAGGGCGCTACTCCTTTCCCTGGATTGCTCCACTTTACCCTTGATACCTACCTTATAATGCCGAGTGTTAAGCAAGGAGGCATTAAGTACCATTTTTTGAGTTTTTGGTATGACTTGACTTGGGATTGAACCAAGGTTTCCCAGCCATTGGCGAACACGCTAGCCATCGTGCCAATGTCCGATTAATCTTAGACAATATGTTACGAATAATGACAGCTTGTGGAAATGTTGTTAATATCCCAAGACGAAAAGCTGAATGCTTTCCTGGTATATAAAGGATGAACGAATTGAAATGGACTAACGAGAGTATTAGTACATGCTAATTATACTGAAAGCAAAAAGGAAGTTTTCATGACAACCAAATAGGAAAAAATGACGAGTGCTAGAAAGAAAAGGAGACAAGGGAGAAAATGTTAAATCGTACGAAACATATTTAGTCTAGTTCTTCCTCACTTTAACACACCAGTTCCCGGGAACGACAGTAGTAATAGGAATGTTAATATGGAGAAGACTCAATCTGAATCAACAATTTTACATACATTTTACATTGTAATTGATATCGAGTCAAATAATATGAAAAAGCTTTATTCAACTAAGAACTGGTCTTGAAGGTAGTCACGGATAAAATGGCCACCGGATTGTGGTACATCATGCTAATCCATTTGCAGCACTCCGGTTTGAATCCGACGGTTTCCAAAACAGTCGCTAAAAACCGATGGTCAACCCAGTCTAAGGCCTTGGACTGTTCCAAATTTATCACTACGGCCTCAGTGCCGTCTTTTAACCCTTCTAAGACCTCGCACACCAAGTGTAAGTTGTCTTCGATTGAACTTCTCTTCATAACGTAGTTCTGCTCAGGTCTGATCAAATCGCTAATGACAAGCTGTAAACAGTTCGTTAAGACCCGGGTCAAAATTTCTAACTCTGTGTTAAGTAGAGTTATGGCCCGATAGTCGTCTAAGTCCTCCCAAACATACCTGCCACCTTTCTTCAGCAATGTGATCACCCTCTTGATAATGCTACCAGGGATGGATCCGTTTGAATAGGCACAGACATGTGCGGCAGCCTCAAGTAGACTTCGTAGAGTAAACTATCTAGTCCTGGCAATTTGTTGAGGCTGACCTGCTTCAAAACATCACAGACTTCGCATTCAGTAACCACACCCTTGCAGCAGGCCACTACAGCCTCCTGAAAGTGGAGTGGGGGGGATAACAGCTAAATAGCTACGAAACTCCTGAGCTGAGAGGTCAGGACAACGAGCAAAGCGATCACGGAAGTGCACTCGAAAAGCCTCGCGCATCTCACGATTCAAACGGAGCACGTGCTCGTTCGGGAACATCACCGATTCGATTCGATACACCGATAAAAACAAGGGTGAACATAAATCGGAACCCTGTGATATCATTTTACGGAAAGAGAGGTGCTCCAACTACGCCAGCCTTATGTTCCCCCAACTGGCCTTATCTAGGAGTTGCCATAAACCCTTCGAGCGGCTCCTAACCGAGCGAACAAAGGTGGTCACCATAGGTGCACCCCTGAACAAATATCGATCGGAAATACTTTTGTTTTTGATATTTCTGAAATCAAGGAGTGGCCTGAGTGCTCTACAGAGTTGAAAGTCCGGCGGAAAGTCCTCAATTTCCACAGAGCCCAAAGCCGCCCCTAAAAGTTCTTAGCTGTGTTCAGAAGACGCTTATTTTGCCTATTGTCGGGCTTTGGAGGGCTGGGAATATGTGTGTTCTTGTGGATGACCTGAGTCTTTTTAATGACCTGAACTTAGAGAACAGGCTGGGAGTTGAGAGAGAGGGGAGAGTTGGTGAGAAGGGAATTTCATGCTGAGGGGACATTTGTGGGGTTTGAAGAGGGTTTTGTTGGGTGTGCTTTTGTAGGAATTTTTCAGATGGGTGCTGTTGAGGTGCTGCTTGTTGTCGTGGAGATTGTGCTAGGCGTTCCTTTGGCTTGAACTCGGGTGATGACTGATGAGTTTCCTTTCTGTAGGGGTGTTAGGTTGGGCGCCAAGTTTTTTTGTTTTTTTTTAGCTTTGGTTTACCCTCTCTCTTTCTCTCCGCCTCTTTAGACTGTAGAGGTCTCCATCTCCACAGGCTGTTCTCCCTCTGTGTTTTTCTTCTTTTTTGGGGGGTGGGTGGCAGGTGATGGCGGTTGAGATGGAGGTTTTACAGACGGTGCTAGTTCAGTTGGTTCTGGTGTTGATGCTACAGTTTTCTTGTTTGTTGTTTCTATTGTTGTTGCTTTTGCTGTTGCTTCTGATTCTGTTGGTTTGCGGACCATGTTTTTCCTTTTCTAGTCACCTAGGTCCACCATTCTTCCGGTTTGTTAGGGTTGTCCCCAGGTTCCAGGGCAGGATTGGTGGTTTGGTAGGTGGTTTTTCGCAGGTTACTGTTGTTGACGTTGCTGTTGCTGTTGATGGTTGACTTGATGAATGACCAAGCTGTTTGCAGGACCAGGAGAGTGGCCTCCTGTCCTCCATGACCACCATTATCTGCTGTTCACTAAAAGTCATTATGTGTAGAATGCCCTGGAATCCCTCCCTATTAAGGCATATGTTCAGGACTAAGTCACCGTGTACTATCACGTCTGCCGAGCGCACCGTTGTTATCTCTTCGACGCTGCCATATGCGTTCGTGTAGGTAGCGAGGACGTCCCCATTCAGTTACATCGGGACGCTGCACACGGTCACTTTAATTCGCCTGGTACCTTTGTATTCAAGCTGAAGCTGGTAGTGTTTTGTGGAGACATTGCTCCCGGTCAGCTCCTCCGAGGGCAGTAGGACATCCCAAGTATCGAAACTTCGTCGGCAGAAGTACCGGCATGGGATGCCTTCGGATTTTAACAGCTCGAAGTTTTCGTCTTATTCCTGCCAATCTCCTGGTCTTTAAATGATGTAGGATAGTCTTTGGTTCCACTTCAGCCACCAATTCTGAAATGGGAAGTATCTCTGTCCCTTTGAATTAGGGAGAATACTTCCCGACTCTGTCCTTTTTATACTGTGGCGGTGACTTCTTTTTAATGGACCAGGAGACTGGCGTTACTGGCTCGACTGGTGTTCTTTGTCCTGGTGGCATGGAACTGGCCGGGAGCGAGGATTCTTTGTCCACTTGAGAAGCCAGTAGTGATGGTTAATCAGATGTTGAAGTGGAGGGTCCTGCTACTGACTCTCCCGGCTTCTTATGGAGGGCTTTCAGGTCGTTTCCGAACAGATCTTTTAGGCTGCTGGTGTCTTCCTCCATAGATTGCTGCAGGTAGCTGTTGCTGTTGCAGGAGGTGGATGAAAAATTGGTATGGAGAAATGGGAAGAAGACTGTGGAAAAAATGAAAAAAAGGTATGGAAAAAAATTCGTTCAGGCTAGTGCCTGGGTCACTTTTAACTTGAATTGGCTTATAAAGAATAACGAGGAAAGTAAATGTGTCAAAGCTAATCAAGCTCTGAAGTCTTGGAGCCGACTGCCTTTTGGAACTTTCCATTTAAAGTCGCGTTCGGTTCGAATCGACTCCCAAAAACTTTGGAGGGGAAAATTGCTGATTAAGTGGAAAAAAAAAGGATCTTTTGAATTGTAAATATAAAGTTATATGTCAACCGGATGGGTGCGCAGAGGCTACCTGCAAAGCGACGCGTTTTATTCGTTTGATTATTTATTTTACTTATGAGTTAATTTGGAATGTATTTGTAAATCAGAAGGGATTTCTGTATATAACACAGCTCCCCAGATCTCTTTCTAATTTACAATGTGCATGTCCGAGTATGTATGTGTATTGGGAAAACTAATTCATGACGAAATTTTGGAAACATGCGGGAATTGGCTCTCGTATTAGCTTTATCAGCATTTGCTTTCTTTCGTTTTGTGTTTGCTGTGAGGTTTTATTGCTTGGTCTGAAAGTTTGCCATGAGTTATGTGCTCCAGAAGCGCTTGGAGAAAAATGATCTTGTGTATTTCGAAAAGTGTCACACGGTGGGAGGGATGGTGTTATGTCAGATAGGTGTGCTGGTCGTGGTGCAAGGCAGCGAATATGTGCACGGTGAATCCAATTCTTATTATCATTTCCGTTTTTCACCTGACCATAAATTCTCCTATCCAGGGTAGATGTGATGACTGAGCCATGGTTGATTGTGGCCAATGAATTAAAGCCTTGTCACCGACCTGCATTGAGTTTTATAGGTGAGGCGGTTTAATCTGGCTTCCATTTTGTGGACGGCTTCGTCGTTAACAAGGGTGACACGGTGATAGACTTGCCTTAAGAGTAGCATTTATTTGCATACCAAAAGCTCCAGTGTCGTCGTTTGCAATCTCTTTTTTTTTGTGTGTAGTTTACGCAGACCTTAATTAGGGTGGCGACCAGTGATGGCGTAAAGTGGGGATACACCTGTACCACTGTTGATCGGAGCATTCATGGATGAAGTGACGAATTCGAAGACGTCTGTCCATTCATTGCTTCTGTCCTCACATAGCATGTAGAGGGCATTCTTCATTATGCGATGTTGCCGTTCAATATTTCCTGAGGTCTGCGGTCGATAGGGACAGTGAATTTCCGGTATGATAGACATTTAGCTGCAAAATTATCTATAGACCTCACCAGAAAAGTATGCCACGATCAGAGGACACAATGTGAGGTATTTCTCTGTGGCGGAGAAAAAATTGGTACAGTCCGCAGGCAGCATCGATTGCACGGTTCCTTGCACATGGTATGGCAGTATAGTGTTGACTGGAGCTGACAAGGATGGTGAGGATTTAGCGCTTGCCTTTGGAGTTGGGCATTGTGGCGAAGTCTATAAAGGTGAGTTCAAATGGTCTTACTTCATTTACAGTTACTAACTGGCCAGCGTGCTCACTTGCCGTAATTTCCCTTACATTTTGCACATGTGTCACAGGAATTGACATAGGCCTTAATGTTATGGTTTTTGAATTCCCACCAGCCGCATACTGAGTGGTTGATGCTCTCGTGGGTTTGGTGAAGGTATCTGGCACGAAGTTTGTTGGGTACAACTAATTTGGAAGAGTGTTTACTGTCTCTTTATCATTAGAGCGAAGATGCCCGGTTCCAGAAAAAATTGGTGTATGTGTCTCGGTGATCTTCGGGGTTGATCTAAGTTTCACTTGAGTCAGCTGATTGGAGGGCTCTCGTGATTTTCGAGTAGGTGTCATCATTCAGTTGTTCGGCTGCGATGTCTAGGAGGTTGAATATGTGATGGCGAGCGTGAGTGAACGGGGGACGAACCATCACATCTCGTCCGGTTTGTACCGAAAATCCTGCTCCTCGATGTTTATGGATGGTGTCATCATCCGTCGCTGTTCCACTCGCCGTATAATGGTTGTCCACTGTCTTGACGAGGTGGGGTTAAAGGTTAAAGTTTCAAGTTTTGACCTCCTCGATCATCAGTATTGCGTCCATGATTGAGAAAAGCGTGTCGACTGTCAATTCTGCGTTGTTGTCAGATTTGTATTTATTGGGGGGGGGGTGCACAGCGGCCTCTCTGATGGTGTTTTCGAGTCAGCCAGCGAAATCTGTTAACTTCTTGCCGTCTCGCCGTTGAAGAACCCAAGCTCGACTAAGGCGCTGGAAATTGGTCATCTGGTTGCCGTGGGTCGCTATAAGGTAGGTTTTCAGCTATTGGAAGGTAGATGTGTCCAGCTTGGAATCTACCATCTGCTGAAAAATGCTGTTGTTGAGTAAGTCCTTGGCAGCCTTGACAAATTCAGCCCTCCAAGCTACGATAGGGGACAAGTTCTGTTATGTCGTGGATCGTATAGGCCTTGTTTAGGGCAGTGATGAACTTATTCACGTCATTTCCAGGGTTTAAGGGGTTTTTGTCTCATGACATCGCGCAAGGATTGTCGCGTGGCCTCCGCGATATACATTAGCGACAGTCACGATTGTGGTCGCATTTTTAGGCCATAGTCGTCGGTTATCTGGGCTGGGGTAGTGTTGTCGTTGTGGCAAATTTTAGGGCATCGAACATCTTGTTTATGTCGGCTTGTGCTTGTTTTATTCTTTCATCTGATGGACGTGTTGAGCCAGTTTTCAAGTTGAATAGTTTTCTGTTCCTTGATAAGGGTTAAAAGTTCGGAGAGAGATAACTTTGTGAAATCCACATTTATCTTACTGTACGCTTCTGACACCTGTGTTATAAATAAACGTGTCGTTGCCAGAGAAATAGATTTAATTCCGTTTATTTTAAATAAATAAAAGTTGGTATGTCGGGAGAAATATGGGCCTTCTTCTTCCACCAGATATCGCGTTAGGAGGAGAATAGGTATAAGGCGTTTTTAAGCCGCAACTTTAGTATGGTAGCACAGTGTGTGACGTGGGTCGGTAAGCTATAAACTGTCTGTGGTAATTTTGGAATGCGAGCTTCATTGGTAGGGCGTCTGGCTCTTTGTTCTTGTCGGAATGAGACGCGTGACGATCTTTTTTCTCCAAATCTCGGAGCCAGCTGCCTTTATGAACTTTCGCTGACCATTTTAGAGTAGCGTTTGGGTCGAAACGGCTCAAAAAAACTTGGGGGTGGGGAATTCCTGATTGAGAAAAAAAAGCGTATTTTAAATTGTAAATATCAAGTTACATTTCAGCCGGATGGATGCGCAGAGGCCACCTGCGCAGCGACGTGTTTTATTGGTTTGTTTATTTATTGATTTTGCTTGTGAGTTAATTTGGAATGTATTAGTAAATCAGAAGGGATTTCTGTATATAACAACACTGAATAATCTGATTGTGAGGCTCCAGTAATGCTGGAGCTTTGGATTATGCAGGGCACTCCTTCATTGCCATTGCTCCCAGATCCACTCTTGCCTGAAGTGGTAGATGATAGGGTCCTATCAATGGGTCAAATATAACTAAATTGCGTACTTAAGCAAAACTGAATTGCTTAAAATAGAACAGTTTTTCACATTGAAATTGTACTTACGTTAAAATGAATTATTTGAAATAGAACTGGTTTTCTCATTGAAACTGTACTTACGCTAAACTGAATTGTTTAAATTAGAACTGTCTGACGAAACTGAGTAGTTTGAAATAGAAATGTTTTTGTCAATTAAACTGTATACTCATGCTGAACTGAATTGTTTGAAATCTGTATAAAAATGGATTTGGCGTTAAATAACCTACAAAGGTTGATATGCCATAAAATCCAACCAACCAACCAACTAAAATTAATTCAAACGGAGTCATATGAAAAAAATTTAATCCATCAATCGATCGTTGGGGGTGACGAAAGTCAAAGTATACTTTTCCATCATCAACGTTTTCTCGATTCTTTGACTCAATGAATATGTTGAGACAGAAAATCGAAAAGACAAAAACATTTCTTCCTATTGGCAGGAGATCATCCGTAAATGGTTGGATCCTCCAGACCTGACCCACCCTTTCTGTATAGTAACACCCAATGTGTCTTCAATTTACTACATTTTAAACATCCCGCCTCCTATGACTGCAAGAGCATACTTGCACTTATTACCAAAAAGAGGCTTGACTTGATAATCAATGTAATTTTTCTCCTATGAAATTAAAATAGGTTCATTTATTATAGAATAAGCAGTTGGCCCCGAATGAAGACTAAATCACGCTAGTAAAGAAGGCGCGCTTAGCGTAACGGTTATCATCGTTGGAAATGAGCACGGCAACCCCAGTTCAAATCCCAAACTAGGTGGTTGCGTTTCATTCCGTGCTAATGACCCTTGAAAAAGGTACGAATCTTTCTCTTTTCCTGCCAGCAATGGATAAATAGTAGGGCAGATTGTGCGCGTGTGTGTGTGTGTGTGTTTAGCCTTGGTTAGGCAACCAATCTAGAAGAAAGAAAACTCTTAATTTAAACCAGCTGTACTCCACTTAGAAATTAACGTTGAATCATATCCTGTCCATGGTGAATGGGTTGGTTTGCAAACCATTACTCTATAGTCTCTCATTATATGCTGAGTAGTGAGTTCAGTCTTCACTGGAAGCCTCATACTTACGGCCTGTTGCCAAATCTCACTAACGACAGTCTCCTATTAACGAAATCGATTTGAAAATTACAGAAAGTTTCAGAAATAAGTTTACAAGGATATTTGGTTGAACCCAAACGATACCGAAGGTTTTATTAAATTTTGATTGATGGATGTTGTGTAGATTTCTCAAAGTTTAATGTTTGGTGTCACCCGGATGTTCACTCAATCACTTGACGTCTGACCTTCCCAGGTGGGAGATCAAATATCAACTGAACCAGTCGTCTACCCACGTTGTGAATTTTTGGATCCAGACAACTGGATCCAATGTTTACGTGGAAGTTACTGGACTGGCTGATCATTCGATAATTTAAAAAAAGATAAAAAGTTGAAGCCCAGAGAACAAAAAAATAAATAAATAAAATAAAACAACACGGAGTTGAAAAATAAAATAATAATGTTTTTAGTCAGAAAAAGAACAATAATTAATTACGAAATAATTATTGTTATTTCAATGTTCCATTACCCGTAAATACGAAGCAGAATATCTCGGAATCAAGCCCCTATCTTTCGATGGTCAGACTAAGTCCACGGTCAGTCTTTCTCACTTAGACCCACTAAGTATTCTCGATGCGTTACGTTAATTCTTATCTTCAGCTTGTTAAAGCAACATAGATATGAAAGGATCAGGTCATCTCTGAGTCTGGTGCAAGACTCTTTTCCAAAGAGCTCCTTCCTGCTTCAATTCAACTCTGCAACTGTCTCTGCCGCAAAATTCAATTTTCGGCAAAAACCCAGTTTATATAATAATTTTTCCTATTTCCAAGTGGGCGTATTTCATTAACGGCTTTCTTAATTAATTAACCTTCTACAAATTAATTTCATTCACTGTTGCTCTCTGCTACCCCAACAGTGAATCCCTGTACCTGCCACTAGAGGGGGAGGTTGTTTGATTCCATACAACTTCTGCTACAGTTGGGTTTTGCTTCCCTCCTCTCTAATCACGTTTCTCTCTATCCTTCTTTCTACAGGGGGCGGCCTTTCTCATCACGTGATTCATACGTCATAAGATTACTACCAAAATTAACTCAAAATTTTCCATTTCTCAAAGTTTGATTTTTTTCATGGCAATCGGCTTGCATTTGGCTGACTCTTCCCGTAACCCTATTTCCTACTCATCGTTGTTTTGCCTAACGATCTCTCCGACTTCATTGCCCAGTCAGCTGGGGCTGTAGAATACGCTGACTGCGCTTCTGCAGAGGGGTAAGACCTCCCCCACTAACGAGTGTCCTGGATATGATACTAAACGATCTGATGGTGAGGTTCCAGAAGTGCTGGAGCTTTGGGGAATGCGGAGTACCCCTTCATTGCCATCGCTCTCAGGTCCACTCTGGCCCGGAGTGGTAGCACTTGATAGGGCCCTATCAATGGGTTAAATAGAACAGCATACAAACCGTACTTACATTTAAACTGCGTGCTTATGCTTAACTGAATTATTTGAAATAGAACTGTTTTTCGACATTAAAACTGTATTTACACTTAACTGAATTGTTCCATATAACTGCTTGAATAGTTTCAAATAGAAATTTTTTTGACAATTAAACTGTGTACTTATGCTAAACTGAATTGTTTTAAATAGAACAGATTATTTACATAAAAATGGATTTTAAAAAAAATGTTGATATGCCATAAAACCCACCAAACCATCTCCGACTTCAAACTTCCTCTCTCTCCCTCTCTTTTTCTGGTTAGAAAAATCAATTTCATATGTTTTTGTATTTTTTTTCTGCTAGCTAAAAATTAAACAATATTTCTCGGTTCTTTCTCATTGGAGCAATATACAGCATCACTCTTTAAAAAATAACAAAAAAAAAACAATGTAATTTTATTCTTCTAAAATCCGCACCGCACATTGTCCCTTGCTTTATAAAAAAAAAAAAAACATCTTTAGCTTTTTAGAAAAAACATTCCGCTTTTTCTATTTTCCATTCATTTCGAATAATAAGAATATTCCTTCTCGATTTGTCAGCGTACTGCCCCAATCTTCTAAAATCCACACCGAATTTTTTTTTCGTTATTTAATCTAGTAGGCTAGACTCCGTAGCCTTAATCTGCTCAGTTGGTACAGTCGTGTCTGTTGCAGGAAGATTTGTCAGAATGGGTTTTAAGAGAAAGTCGTTAATATTAAAACGATGAAAAATTGAAATACTGGCAAAATAGAATCCCATAAAATATTCTTTTTAAATGTAAAAATAAATAAAATATAATGAAATATAAAAAAATTGGTTATTTATCCATTAAATACTGAATTTCTTTACGGAAACTGCAAATAAAAAAAATAAAAATTGTAGTTTAATATGTCATTATATTTTACAGGCACAAGTATTAATTATAGTTTGCTTAGTCGGCTGGGATTGCAGAATACACCAAATGCTTCTCTGTAGAGGGGTAAGACCCCTCACCACCAAAGTGTGTCCTGGTATGACACTAAACAATATGATGGTGAGGTTCCAGTAATGCTTGGGCTTTGGAGAATACGGAATACCCCTTCATTGCCATCACTCTCAGGTCCACTCTAGCCTGGAGTGGTAGCACCTAATAAGGTCCTGTCTATGGGTCAAATAGAACTAAACTGCATACTTCAGGTAAACTGAATTGTTTGAAATGGAACTATTTTTTATCATTGAAACTCTGTACTTATACTTAACTGAATTGCTTGAAATAGAACTATTTTAACATTTAAACTGCGTACTTATGCTAAACTGAATTGTTATAAATGGAACTGTTTTTTTATATTGAAAATGTGTACTTATGCTAAACTGAATTGTTTGAAATAGAACTGTTTATATGTATAAAAATGGATTTGGCATTAAATAGCCTACAATGGTTGATGTGCCATAAAACCAAACCAGACTATTGTACGATGATAACTAGTAATTTAATCAAATGGCAATATATGATGCAAACAAATTGAGTATCTACATATAAAACAGCTTTTATTACGTCAGGAGAATTTTTTGTGGTTCAAAGCTCAGTTATTTACAGACAATAAATTAAATTAAATTAAATTTAAAAAGTGAGAAAGTAAAAAATAAACGGCACAATCATTATCATCATTATCATCATGTCACGCTGCTAGCACGGATTTCCCTGACTCTCCCACCATTTGTCTCTATCATCCATTGCTTCCGGCAGGTCTTCTAGACTACATCCTGTGTTCGTATAGAGCCTTTGTAGATAAGTTCTCGTTGGTCGGCCCACATTTGCACGTCCCCGACAAGAGGAGAACGTCATCTATGAGTTCGTCTCCAGCCATGTCCTGCGTGTCTTGTTCGTCTTATTTGGATAGTTTTAGAGATTGGAGGTAGGTGGCTGTACAGCGACTGCTTTATGGGATGTTGCTTCCAGGACATATTCAGTATACCTCGTAGCATTCTTGTGCAATTGCCGTCTAGCTTTTTCTCTATACGCTTAGTCAGCGTCCATGTGGTACATCTATATAGTAGAATTGACACGAACGTTGCTTGGAAGAAACTACGTTTTATTTTATCGGATAAGTCTGACTTCCATATGATCAATAACCAATCGATTGCAGTTCATACCTTCGCAAGTCGCATATTGTTGTCTTTTTCAGTACATGAGACCCTGCTTCCGAGGTAGATGGACTTGTCCACTAATTTCAGAGAACTACCAGTTAGTATGGAGATGTCTCCTTTTTTATTAAAACACATGTACTCCTTTTTGTCTGAATTGATATGGAGGCTAATGCCATCTGCTCCAGACTATGCAACAGGGATTCGGCTTTGCTTGGTGTATTTGCAGGAAGTGCTATGTCATCTGCGTCGTCTGAGTCCGTAATAGTCTCTGCGGGGTATTTTCCGTGAGAAGCTGCATGGTGAATGGAGAGGTCAATGGTGCGCTTCTTCAAAAGTCAACGTCGGGTCAACAGTGCACTTCACCTAATGGTTGGCGGAAGATCCACAGGTCAACGGCCAAGATCAAATAGTTTAGTCAGGAAACTACAACTACTCATCTATAAAGGTGGCGTCTATTGATGAGGTAAAAATACAGCCATCGAATAATTACCATGACTCAAAAAATGTCAAATTGGTAGCGGTTATTATAGGTAATACGTATTACGCAATATACGATGTGAATCCGTCATTATGTAATTGTTTGTATTTATTTTTTCCTACAGTGTCCTTCATATGGCCGAGCAAAAGCAGGGCGACCAGCTTGAAACTACACATAGCATCTCTGTGAGGATACGGAGTGCAGTCCTGTGGACATGCCGGGTGCAATGAACGATAGGGAGAGGTGGCGACAGAGGGTCTGGGGTATCCGCGCTGATGGCACAACAAGATGATGATGATGTATTTATTTTATATGTACTTGTCAGAAAATAATGTGGAAGTTGTGAGATCTGAATGATCTAAATTAATTAATGAATAATTGTTTATAGAAGCTCAGATCAAAGCCGTTCTACACGCAGTGAATTCTATCGGTAATAAATATGTAAATAAATATATAAACGGTTGAGAAATAAATCCGACGGGATGCAAATAGAAAATGTGAAAAGCAATTTATTCAATCGATGGATTCTTAGTATGATATTTTCCAGCGTTTGATTCTATAATTACACACACACACACACACACACACACACACACACATATATATATATATATATATATATATATATATATATATATACTTTACATAGATGAACACATCCTAAATGAGAGCAAGACCAGACGGAAAAATCTAGCCATGGCCTGGATTAACTACAAAAAGGCATATGATATGGTTCCGCATAGCCGGATAATAAACAGCCTCAAAACGTACAAAATATCACATGAATTCATAAACTTTATCGAGAAAACCATGAAAACCTGGAGAGTTGAATTGACAGCAGGCGGGAGAAGCTTGGCTGAAGCAAATATCCAAAGAGGTATTTTTCAAGGAGATGCACGATCATCCTTACTATTCATAATTGCCATGATGCCACTTAACCACATACGCAGAAAATGCAGAGCCGGATACAAACTTAGTAGATCCCAAGAAAAGATCAATCACTTAATGTACATGGATGACATCAAACTATTTGCAAAAAATGAAAAAGAACTGGAAACTCTAATACACGCAGTTAGAATATACAGTCAGGACATAGGAATGGTATTTGGCATAGAAAAATGTGTCATGCTTGTAATGAAAAGTGGCAAACGACATATAACTGATGGGATGAAACTACCAAATCAAGACAAGATTAGAACTCTTGTAGAAAACGAAACCTACAAATACTTGGGCATCTCGGAGGCTAACACCATCAAACAAGAGGGAATGAAAGACAAAATGCAAAAAGAATATTACAGAAGAACAAGAAAACTACTCGAGACAAAACTCTCTTGCAGAAACCTTATTAAAGTAATAAATACCTGGGCTGTACACCTCATCAGAGATGAACTAAAACAAATGGATCAAAGAACAAGAAAACTAATGACCATGCATAAGACATTACATCCCAGAGACGACGTTTACAGAATGACAATAACTAGGAAACAAAATAGGAAGAAAAACAACTCTATGGGCGTTTTAAACGACTAATGAATAACATCACTCACCAGAAAATCTGGACCTGGCTAAGAAAAGGAAACTTTTGGAGAGAAACAGAATCTCTCCTAATAGCAGCACAAAACAACACCATAAGAACCAATCATATCAAAGCGAGCATAGACAAGACGCAACAAAATAGCAAATGTAGGCTATGTGGTGACAGAGATGAAACCATCAATCACAGCAAATTAACACAGAAGGAGTATAAGACTAGGCATGACTGGGTGGGCAAGGTGATCCACTGAGAGATGTGCAAGAAATTTGAATTTGACCATACGAACAAATGGCATATGCACAACCCAGCAGCTGTCCTAGAAAATGACATAAATAAACTCCTATGGGACTTTGATGTATAGACGGATCACCTAATCTCGGTCAGAAGACCTGGCTTATTATAATCAACAAAAAAAGAGAGTTTGCAAAGTGTCGATTTTGCTGTCCCGGCTGACTACAGAATAAAACTGAATGAATGTGAAAAGAAGGATAAATACCTCGACCTTGCTCGAGGATTGAAAAAACTTTGGAACATGAAGGTGACAATTATACCAATTGTAATTGTTGCTTTTGGTACAGTAACTAAAGGATTATAAAAGAGACTGGAGGACTTGGAAGTTGGCGACCGAGCAGAGGCAGCATTATTGAGAACGGCTAGAATACTGAGAAGAGTCCTGGAGACTTGAGGAGATTTGCTATCTCTCAAACTCCAGTTATGGTATTTCATCAGCTAAAACTGATGTGAAAAACCTTCAAGGAGTAAATAATAATAATTTTACATAACGATAATAACAATAAATAATGGTAAAAACTTTGTGGGTTTATTGTAATTGAATTGTTTAAAATAGATCTGTTTGATCATTTAACTGTCTGTGCACAAATGACTGATGTTTAATTGAATAGCTAAGTGATGCATAGCAATACTTAGAACTATTTAACTTTGTTAACTTAGGTTTACAAATCATATACAGTGTAACCCGGATATTAGAGACCCTGATATAAGAGCAACCCGTATATAAGATAGAGTTTCTCTGGTCCCAAATTAGAGCCTGTGCGTTATAAAAAAATATATAAATAGACCAAAATATATAAAATAGACCAAACTCGGATATAAGATACTTATTCTCCGGTCCCGACAACTCTCTTATATCCGGGTTACACAGTATAAAAAAATATATAAATAGACCAAAATATATAAAATAGACCAAACTCGGATATAAGATACTTATTCTCCGGTCCCGACAACTCTCTTATATCCGGGTTACACAGTATATCTAATATATATGTATAAGCTGGATTTGGCATTAAATAACCTAAAATGTTTGATATGCCTCAAAACTAAACAAAATTAAACCTTCAAATTTATGTTAGTGTAAGAAGAATTTGATGAATAGGAATTTCACGCCAATAAACTTTTGCCGGTGGGTCAATGATATCATACAATTTTAGGTAGAGGATGGGTTAATAACTCAAACAGATACTTTTCTTGAAAGAAAGAAAGAAAGAAAGAAAGAAAGAAAGAAAGAAAGAATAACACAGTAGTGATTGTATATCCGTTCCCTGACAACTGAATTGAATATCTTCCTGAAGGAAGGAGAAAGTTGAAAAGGTTTAATTAGGGAACGGCCTAAATAATATATAGCAAGAATATTCTCCGCCGAAATAAATTATTATAACGACTTAACCGAGTTTGAGCCTCCATTAAATTGTACTATATATATATATATATATATATATATATATATATATATATATATATATATATATATATATATATATATATTTGTTTTTTAAATATCCCGTCAGTGTCCAAGGACAGTAGGTGTGGATTATTCTTTACCTAGAATTTATGAGGAAAATCATAAAAATCTATGAGAGAGCTCAATGTATGGCTCTTGTTAGTTCTCTATTTATTCGCTGGGGTATAACAAAATTCACTTTCAGAGGGCGTATATTTGATGGTGACTCAAACTCGTTTAAGTCGACTTAACCGAGTTTGAGTCTCCATCAAATTGTACTATATATTAAATAATGACTGAATATCCAAAGAAAAAGTGCTAAATGCGCGACTATTTTATACAAAATATAGCTGGAGAGCAAAATATATATTTTTGTTTAAAAAACAAGAAATATAGAAATTATATTCCATTTCCATAATAAATCTATTTCACTTATTCAAGGAATTCCATCCGACAAGTATGATTAAGTGAAATAAATCTTTATGGAAATGGAATACGATTTCTAAATTTCTTGTTTTTAAACAAATATATATTCATATACACATATACATATATATAGAGAGAGACAGAGACAGAGACAGACAGAGAGAGAGAGTAGGGGAGAGAGAGAGTAGGGAGAGAGAGAGAGAGAGATTTCTTTAATAAGTATTTTTTAAATTATCTTTAATGAATGTTTTCTGACAATGAATTTTTAAAATAATTTTTCATTATTCTTAAATTTACTATTGTTTAAAAGATAGCTTCTAAACAGGATATTTTCTAAGATAATTTTTACTGCTGTTAAATTTACTATATTTTAAAAGAAACTTTGTAGAGAACATATTTTCAAAAATAATTTTTCGTATTTAAAGAATTAGTATTTTATAAAGAAAGTTTCTAACACTGACCTAAAAAAAAAACATATTTTCAAAAAAAAATTTTACGCTTAAACTTTTGTACATAATTCACTTTTAATTATTGGAATGAGTTTTATGAATTACAATTTCGCTGATGTCCCTGTGGGAGGGTAGTGCAATAGACGATACAGTCCCTCAGTTAAAGATGATTGAAAAGTTTTTGCAGCATGTAAAAATCCTGCATCTATACGCTTGAGTGTATTATAGTACATTTTTTTTTTTAAAAAAGAGTATTTCCTCTAGGTATGCACTTACAGTAACAAATTATTTCGGCTGTTTGCAAAATCCATTCTTAAAACGAAATCGAATATTCCCGATCGGTTTCTAATATATAAAAATCAGACAAAGCTACTTGTCCAGAATATTCCGCTGAATAAAACCATGAACAAACAGAAGTCACTTTACGCTAGAATTCACCCACCTGTTAAAAGATGGTAACTTACGACCAATTGCCGATATAAAATTCTTATCTAATCTGTAAAACGGAAAACAGGTTTAATGATTTGCTTAACCCTGTATGTATTTTTTTTTTATTCCGAAAAGAATATCATGCAAGTATTTCAAATCATCAAATTAATGAAATGTGTTTTTCTGCATTTTATTTCACTTAAACAGTATGCAAAAGCAACGCAGACAATTTTGTTTAAAAAAAAACGCTTTTGATAAAAGAAAGAAAAAATAAATTATTTGTAATATGAGTCTTAGTAAAAAGTACTGGGACGATTCTCTTTCAATTGAAACAAAATACTTGGGTCTGTTTTATTATTGTGTCATAAATTCATACGCCTGCCGCCTGTGAATCAGCGTATGGTGCATATCCGACGCCAAACTGTTGCACTTTACATATGCATACCACAGTGCACACTGCCTAAAAGACTGCCGTGTCAGAAAAGCAAAGAAAAGAAATGACAATACAGGATTCGATAGATTGGACCTACTGACGTATCTTTTCCTACTATATCCTACCCCTATGTCGTGTGGCACAAATTCTTGCCTGCAATTCTGTTATCTCTAGAACTGCAACAATTTCGAATCGTCTGCATCTAATTTGGCTCTCTATGTTCATTGGCAACTCACTTCTCTTCTTTTCTTTGCATAATCAGTGAATGAGGCTGGATTATACAGTCTTCTTGAGTTCACTAAAACTTCTAATACTAACTCAAGAAATGCTTAGTCATTTTCGTTTTTCATGTTCATTTTCTTGCGGGTGACCTCAGGTTCATTCTAGGTCAAAAAGTCGCTTCATTCAAACCCACTTTGACCTATTAGTCCCTCTGGCTGGTAGTGGGTGGGTGGATTACTTCCTCCCTTATCCTTTCTCAAGCGTCTCATAGATACTACATCGCTACAACAACACACACATCTAACCTTATACACCCATACACGAAAAGTTCCTAGTGTCAGATTATTTACTATTTAACATTTTTCTTATTTCTACGTTTCTTACAGTTTATTAAATGTATTTTTTTACAATTTTAATTTTTCCATATTTCTTCCATTTTTAAAATTTTTATTTCAATAATTACATCTTCATCAATTTGAATATTTCTTTTCATATATTATTTTCACCATTGGTATTATTTCAATACATCTTCTGTTTCAATAATATTAATTTAAAATTTCTTACATTTTCAACAATTGTCTTATTTTTATATTATCTTAATACGGGTATATCTCTGCTCACGTCGTTTCGAGTTAGGTTGATCATCATCATCATCGTGTCGCGCGGCTAGCACCCGATCTTCCTGACCCTATCTCGCCACCCGTCTCTATCGTCAATCGCTCCCGGGAGATTTTCCAGGCTACATCCCTGTATCGGCACGCAGGTGTTGTATTTAGGTTCTAACTGGTCATCCAACCTTTGCTCGTCCATGTGAAGGGGTCCACAAGACTATATAGCTGATGAGTTCATCCTTATTTCTCCAGCAGTGTCCCACATGCCTGGTTCGTCGAACTTGGATAGCTTTCGTGATAGGTAGTAGGTGGCCGTACAGGTGCAGTTTTGTGGGCTGTTGCCTTCAAAGTTTGTTTAATACAGCTCGTAGCATTCTTCAGTAATTGCCGTCAAGCCTTTTCTCCATACGTTTAGTTAGCTAGAATTCACCCATCTGTAAGAAGATGGTAACTTACGACCAATTGCCGATATAAATATCTAATCTAATCTGTAAAACTGAAAACAAGTTTAATAATTTGTATAATCCTGTATGTATTTAGTTTATTTTTTTTATTCCGAAAAGAATATCCTGCAAGTATTTCAAATCATCAAATTAATGAAAAGTGTTTTTCTGCATTTTATTTCATTTAAACAGTATGCAAAAGCAACGCAGACAATTTTGTTTAAAAAAAACGCTTTTGATAAAAGAAAGAAAAAAATTATTTGTAATATGAGTCTTAGTAAAAAGTACTGGGACGATTCTCTTTCAATTGAAACAAAATACTTGGGTCTGTTTTATTATTGTGTCATAAACTCATACGGCTGCCGCCTGTGAATCAGCGTATGATGCATATCCGACGCCAAACTGTTGCACTTTACATATGCATACCACAGTGCACACTGCCTAAAAGACTGCCGTGTCAGAAAGGCAAAGAAAAGAAATGACAATACAGGATTCGATAGATTGGACCCACTGACGTATCTTTTCCTACTATATCCTACCCCTATGTCGTGTGACACAAATTCTTGCCTGTAGTTCTGTTATCTCTAGAACTGCAACAATTTCGAATCGTCTGCATCTAATTTGGCTCTCTATGTTCATTGGCAACTCACTTCTCTTCTTTTCTTTGCATAATCAACAGTGGCTCCCTTCTGTGAATGAGGCTGGATTATAGAGTTATGATGAAGAAGGTGATTTAGTTACGCTCTCTGTTATATTTTAAGTAAAATATATGAGTCGAACGAAGATACCGAAAGTTTTTAATTAAAAAGTTTGATAAAGGCTTTGTACTGGTCGTCGTAGTGGAAGGAAAAATAAGTAAAAAAAAAAAGGGTTGAGCAGGCATTTGGCCTTCAGCCAGTAGTTCTAAGTCCCATAGATTTTGGAGTGAGGAATAAATATCTTCAAAATAGATAAGCAGAATAGAGATGGATAAGGCAGCTAGGTGTCTGTGCGCTATTTGCATCGCTACAGTTATTGCAAAGGTCTTGTTGCTGAACAAGGACAGGAATGATGTAGTCAGCCATAAGCGTAGTCCTATAGCAGTCGGAGAGTGAAGAATGATGATCCCCCACAGAGTTAGGAGGAATGAAATAGTTGAATGTCTGAGCGAATTACGCGTCGCTGTAGACAGCAAAAGTTAGAGGCGACATAAAAGTGTTCCTGTAAGTGACGGAATAAATACATCTGATTCATATTCAATTGGGAGCCTTTGGTCTAGAAGAGTAGGCTCAAAGGTCCATAAATTAGATGGCTTTCCTCACGGTTTCATGGTTCTGCTGCTATGAAGAGAGAGGACAGAAAGTACGTCCGTCCTGCTCGATTTATCAGAGGAAGAGAGAGTGTGGAAGGATTTCACCATCTTTATGTTGCCTGGGAAAAATGGCCCGGGCAGAATAGGATAAGTCATCCTCATTGGGTGAAAATATGCGACGACCATAACGGTCAAATTAATTTACGCACCAAACAAAAATACGAAGATCTTTCTGCTACACAGTCTTCTTGGGTTCACTAAAACTTCCAATACTCACTCAAGAAATGCCTAAAAGAAAAGTCGCTTCAGTAAAACCCACATTGACCTCTTGGCCACTCAGGCTGGTAGTGGGTGAGTGAATTACTTCCTCTTTTATCCTTTCTCGCGTATCTCAGATACGACATAGCAAAAACACACACACACACACACACACACACACACACACACACACACACACACACACACACACACATACACACATCTAATCCTATATACCAATACACAAAAGGTCCCTAGTGTCAGATTATTTACCGCTGCTTGGAAAAAATGTGTTTTATTTTATCAGTCAGGTCTGACTTCCATATGATCGATAGCCTATCGATAACTGTTCATGCTTTGCTAGTCGCGTATTGATGTCATTCTCGGTTGATGAGACGCTGCTTCTGAGGTAGGTGAACTTGTCCACAAGTTTCAAAGACCCACCCATTACTGTGGAGATGTTGCGTCTTTGATTAAAGCACATGTATTCTGTCTTGTCTGAATCGACATGGAGGCCTCTGCAACCTGCTGCTCGTTTCAGACTATGAAGCAGGGATGCGGCTTGAACGGGTGTATTTGCCAGAAGCGCTATATCATCGGCGTAAACTGCTTCTTTCTTTTGGCAGCTCGAAACTGTTTGATGAGGCCTGTTTTGATTTTGTTGTGGTGGTGGGAGTAAAAGTATATATAATCGTTTTTGTTTAAAGGTTTGCAGTAGACTTTAAAAGTTAAAATGTTATGGGATTTAATAATTAGAATGTCTAGGAAGGTTATAGTGTTATTGGTTTCTTTTTTATTTGGGAAGTTGGTGGATGGTCCAACATTGTTTAATTTTTCTACAATCTTTTCAATTTTTATGTTTTGGGATTGGAAAATATGTAGAAATTTTGGTAAGGAACTGCTGATCCTGTTTCACCGATCAGCAGCACCCCCTTGGGGTCACGTGGCGTCCATTATAAAAAAGAGCCCCACAGCAGACTGGCTCTTTTTGGTTCCAGTCCCACAACTGTTAGCATCAGGTACTTTTCGTAGCAGCCCCTTGACGGTATACGTATTTTAGTACCTTCCACCACCCGGGACCCAAGAGCGACGAACGCACGTGCTAAGTTAAAAGGAACAGGACGCACACAGTTAAGTTCTAGCAGGCATTTTATCTGCAAACCAACTACTTTACTCACTTTACCAACTACTCAACCTACTTCACAACACAACCTTATCAAACCCACTTTATCTACCTTTACCTTCAACCTTACAACATTCACAACAAACCTAACCATATTTTACATCGTGAACTCTTCCTTGAACTCTCTTCTGTGAACTCTTACAATTCGTTGTTTATTCCATTTGGTGTAATATCCTCTTTATTGTTGTTGTTGTTGTTGTTGTTGTTGTATATAAATTTTGTTGTACGTACAAGTCGTTCGTCTTCCTTTCTTCAAAAGCGGTCACCATCTCTCTACTGCTGGTTTGAGTACGGTTTATTCTTTTACAAAACGTAGGAATAAACCGGGCTTTTCGGGGCTTAATAAAATCCCCATAAATAAGTGTATCGTCAATATATCTAAAGTATGTAGTGTTGGTAGGTAGTCTGTATTTAAAAGGGCCGGATTCAAAAAATGTTGGAAATAGACAGTCTTATACTCCTCTGAGTAGGTTTTCCATGGGAAAGCAAGATTTCTGTTTATAGAATTTGTTATTAAGTTCATACACAAGAACATCACCACGAATACTAAGCAATTACCAGAACTGCGGCACCGACTTTTACAAGGCTTTCATCCAAGGAATCGAGCTTCATGCGAGGCAGGTTAAAAAGTTCTTAGTCCTCGTCGGCAATCCCCGATTTGGGCGCCTCAGGCACCCAGCAATAAACTTAGTCCTGCGAGCAGGTGAAAGCTTTGGTGGAAGTGTAACATAGCCAAATACGGATACGTAAAACGTTCACATGCATAGGAATCCCGAACACACTGACGACTTTCTTTAGCTCTGGTAAGAAACGTTTATTGACTTCTTGAGTTTAGTCTCTCAACACAAGGAGAGAGAGAGACACACAATTTTTACTATGCTGACCGTTCCATCTGACCCAACAAACGCGCGGCGCATCCCGTAGTCCCAACTAGACTGGCCTCACCTAGGTCCGAATCTCAACTCGCCTCGTCCAGCGTCAAATCTCAACTAACTGTTTTTTTCAAAATCACCAAGAATCCCAGCCCATCACTTCCGGGCATGATGTCATTTCCTATCTGGGGTTTTTATCATGACATCTGTGATTGTCACATCCTCCCCGCCCGAGCGTGAACACCTGCGCTCAATGTGTGTACCTGCACGTGCACTAAGCCGAATAGTTCTAAGCCTAACTAAACCGAATAATAAGATATAACCAACGAAAAATGATAATATTAAAAAAATCATTCCGCAATTATATAAGCCAAATGTTGAATAGCCAAAATCACGGTACGAATGCAGCAATGTGCTGGCCGTCCGAAAAACCAGCACGGATGCCATTGTGGTTTGGTCTGGTATTTATCCGACCCTTCCACAACTGCAAATTGCCGTGTGAGGCTATTTTAAAGTGGGGATTGCTTACGAATCGAGACTCATGCGGTGCAGGTCTAAAACATACTTGGCCCCTTTGGCATTCCCTTGATGGGTCGACTCAGACACCAAGCAATAAATTTAGTCATGCAAGCAGATAAAGCATTGGGTGACGATCCTTGAAGTAAAGTCTCAAACGGCTAACATTACGGCATGAATGCCGGGAAGATCTGGCCGCCAAAATGCCGGGGTGTTTTTGGTTCTTTATCATCACAAATGTAGTGGAGGTACCCGTGGTGTAATGGTTATCGTCGTAGGAAATGGACACAACGATACGAGTTCAAATCCTGGACGAGACTGATTGCATTTCACATAGTACTAATACCCTTGAATCCAATAATTCTCCCTCCAGCTATAGGGAAATAGTAGGACAGACTAGGTTCTTCAGCTTTGGTGAGGCAACTAGTCTAGTAGAAGGAAAACTCTGAATTCAAACCTGTTAAACTCCGCTTAAAAATTAACCTTGTGTCATATCCAGCCCGAGCGGAGGGGTTGGGTAAATATGATTATCACAAATGTTCCCCTGAAGAAATAGTCGAGAAGGCCTCACCGAGAAAAGAATTGAATCAATGAATTTAAAAAGAATTTTTACTGTACTAATAATTTTATCTTTTCCTATTTTACATAATTTGCAAGTGAAATTTATTATATTTATCCTGTAATATAATGGCGGAGGGATTTCGTTTTATATATCTTGCCTTTCGGTTTAATTAGGATGAGAACCTTTCGCTTAGTGCGTGGGTTAGATAGGTGCAAACATTAACGCAGGTGTTCACGCACGCGCGGAGAGGATGCGTCATTCACAGATGTCAAAATAAAACCCCAGATCGGAAATGAGACCAGGAGGTGTGAATGACATCATGCACCGGAAGCGTGGGATGAGGATTCTGAGATTTGAGAAAAAGCAGTTAGTTGAGTTCCTGCCTCGGAAGAAGAAGGTTGACTTTCAGAGCTGGGCGAGGCAAGACGACTTTGTGCGCTACGGGCGCTGCGCGTTGGTTGGGTTGAGAGCTTACGATGTAAAAGCAGTCAGCATAGAAAGATTGTGTCTCTCTCTCCTCATGTCGAAAAACCTTTAACTCAAAGGTAATAAAGTTTCGTACCTGAACCAATTTCGTAAAGTTTCGTGTTTTTAGATTCCCTATGTCTATTCTACATATCCGTATATCATGGGTATGTTACACACACATTGTGCCCGATTGCTTGTTCTATATGGTTATCATATTTTCTTATATTTATAATTTTAAAAGGCCGTGAGCTATTGATAAGTTTATGAACGGGTCACCCAGCCGGTTCTCTCAGGGTCAACCTGATCACGGCAACCAACAATGAAAATTTCTGTCGTGGTGTTCACTCGACCACTTGACGTCTGACTTCCCAAGTACTTTACTTTTTGTTTTATTTCTACAAGAAATTATTTTTAGATTATTCTAAATTATACCCAAATTATACCTTTTTCAAGGAACGACGAAAAAGACGTTCATTCGTTTCGATTTAAGAATTTGTTTTCAAAGGTACCTTTTTTTGGAATAAAGTGACTAGCAAACATGCTACCGTATGATATACAAAAAGAAAAAAAACGTATTGAAATGAATTAACATATATACTTTGAAAGTTGCAGGCCACCAGAACAAAAAGCATGAATGCCGGGATGTTTTTAACTGGTATTTTTCTGACCTCCCACCAGATCAGAATATGACACAAGGCTGTTTTATGGTTGAGGTCACGCACGAATCAAGACTTATATGAGGCAGGAACAAAAATGTTTGGTCTCGTCGGCATTTTTCTATTGGTATGCCTCAGACACCAAGCAATGAACTTAGTCAGCGAGCAGGTAAAAGCAGGGAGAAAGGCCTCCTAGGGCTAAGTGTTAAATATCCAACATCACGGCACGAATAGCGTGGCGCCGGCTGCCAAAACACCTAGTGCGAATGTCGGAGTGGTTTTGGCTAATATTTAATGTTTATGGAAATTAGTAAATTCGGCACAAGGCCGTAAAAATGGGGTGCGAGGGCTGGTCATTATTATCCTAACTTTTAACTTAACTAGTACCATTCACTGACTCAATACGTGCTTCAATAAAACCATTCACCACAAAACCACAATTATACTAAAATACTTTCATACTATAGCCACCAAATTATGTCAGTCGCTCTCTGTATCTCTAACCTAAATCCATATCTACGTGAATGTGAGGGAAATGGGGACATTTGAAAAAATTAAAAGTTACAAAAAATGTGCAAAAATGTCCGGAAGAAAAGAAAAAAAAAAGAAGATAATTACAGTTTATCAAGAGAAACAATGATAGTTAGTATTAGCCCCCACCTCACAAACTATAAAAGCTAGTTCACCTGTCAAAAAAACAGAGCGGGAGGGGATAGAAAAACATCGTTCATCCAGAGAATTCAAGTTTCTGTCATCTAATAGGAGTGAGAAAGGGAAAAATGAAATCCCGGAACTTAAAAAAAATAATAATCACGGGTCAATGAGCTATCATACTCTAGCTAAGTTAAACTTGTAGCTGAAAGAAAGAATTTAAAATTATTATTTAGTGCAGGAATTATTTTGGCCGTTGTGGTTTCGATCTTATATTTTCGTCCAATGAGGATGATTTAAGCCATTCTACTCGGATGACTTTCCCGGGTAGTATAAAAGGCCGCACAAATTCTTTCTCAGCCTCTTCCTCACATATTTTTCGAGCAGGACAGACCGACTCTCTTCCTCACTCATTCTAGCAGCAGAACAGAACAACATTCAACACGAGGAGAGCGCATTCAACCATGGGCCATTTTTCCTTTTGGAGACTAATCCTTTGTCATCTATTCATTCCTCCTTGACCAACTGGACCTAGAAACTTCAGGTTAAATGCTTAATTTCGGCTCTAAATTCGCAACTGTTTTTCTTCTATTTGTACGACTCACAGTACAAGGGTTATCTTTCTGGATGTCATTAAAGCCGTTGAAACTCATCCGTATTCTCGTCCACATTCCTGTATTTTCCTTTCTTAATGTAACAGGGCAGACCACAATTTGCCTTAAAAACTGTTTTTACAAAATCAAGGGAAAAAGAACTAGTCTAACTTACTTGGGAATGTTTGCCACTACTGTTACAAGTACACAAAATATTCTAACCTGTAATATACAATACAAATTCAATGCCGGCATCTGTCACACAACACATGTGTGCAACATTTACCCACGTTTCGCTGAATCCTAGGGAGGGTCTTTTTCTCTCCGACAGGATTTTACTTTTAAATTAGTGCTTGTAAAAAGCAACCAACGTCTGAGAGGAAAAAGATTCGCCTTCGTGGAATTCCTTCTATCACGTCATCCATATTACGATTCTCATAATGTTCCGACCTGTTTAGCGACGGTACCATATTGATGCACATTGAACTAGTTTCCAGGACAAAAAACTTTTCGTTCAGTATGCGAACCATGTAGCCTTCAAAAAGCCTGCATAACGGCCGCACAAACAGGCAATGAAAGAAGGCGTGCTGGATCGACTCCTCTGTATCACCGCACCGGACGCTTTTTGTTGAAACTGCCAGACGCGATGTAAACAGACTCTTGCCAACCCATATGGTGTTTCGGATCACCAGCCTGATGAGCGATGCCTCATCATTACTGAGCCACCTAATTCCGACTAACGTTCGATATTATGCCTTATTCGATAACAACAGGCTGTCAAAGAGACCAGTTTGCCACCGAGTCAGAAATCTCATATCATGCCGACATAAACGATTGAAGGAACTCTCGTTTGTGGGCATACGATGAGCCTCTCCATCATTCAAGTGTACGCTTCTCAACGACGGAAATGCTTTCCTGGCTTCTTCCTATCAGAAGTCACCCTTCTCGTTGTGTTTTGCGTACACCCGACCTAAGAAATTGAAACGCAAAGTATGACAACAGTTTTTCTAGACCGGCTTCGAACAGATGAAGTTGACAGATTTCGCGACGCACCATAGGTGTTCGTTTACCAGAGATAAACTGGAGCTGGGCTCTTTCCAGATTGATTAAGGATGTGCCCGTGGTGTAATGGTTATCGTCGTTGGAAATGGACCCGGCGACACGAGTTCAAATCCTGGACGAGACTGATTACATTTCACATAGCACTAATACCCTAGGGAAAGGTATGAATCCAATTATTCTCCCTCCAGCTATGGGTAAATAGGAGGGCAGACTAGGTTCTTCAGCTTTGGTGAGGCAACTACTCTAGTAGAAGGAAAACTCTGAATTGAAACCTGTTAAACTCCGCTTAAAAGTTAACCTTGTGTTGTATCCTGCCCGAGCGGAAGGGTTGGTAAATATGACTAAGAGGGGGCACGGGAGAAGTACAGAAAGACGGAAAAGAACCAGGGCGTAAATGTGCAAGCCGCACAATTCGGTCCGGCCCTTTAAGGAGTGCTTCTTTCATAACCATAGGTTGGTAGCGGCCACGAACTTTTCCAATATTTCCTACCAGTTCTTCTCCAGCTGGGGATCAGGACCGAACGAGACACCGAGTATCTTGCATGGTCCATCCATCCAACTGGAGGAGCTGAGAAGGGCACAGCTCTTCCACGAACCCATGCGCAAATTCATCTACTTTTCCTGGTTAGTTTTGTCCCCTATCATGACTTCATACCTACTGATTTCTTTGCTCCCCTCAACCATCTCAGCACTGCTCGTTACAAGCACGCTAACTTCGTCAGGGTATGCAGTTTACCAGGCCACCACAGAGGCACGTGTAGGATCGGGTTTGCCCTCAACACACCCAGGAACGGTTCCAGCGCAAGGATGTGGAGCATGGGAGAGAGCGGACGACCTTGACGAATCGACCGAGACAAAGGGCTAAGATCTTCGGCAAAATCTTCCAGTCGGTATTTAACATCGTAAAAGAGGGAAAGCTAATGTCATCTCCACCATGTCTGTCTTTACGTAGCAACTTCATTATACCCCTTGTGAAGCGTTGGAGCATGGATCCCTGCTTCATCCAGTTGTTATAGATCGTTGGCTGAAAGGGCTCAACAATGTACTACAGCCTTAAGTACTCTTCGTTGAGCAGATCATCGATCCCGGCAAACTTGTCAGTCCCGAATCTTTTCAATGCCTGCCGAACCGAGGCAAGGAAAGTCGGCAAGATGGATGTTAAACTGAGCAGATCTACCTCGTGAAAAGTTTCTCAAAATAATCTGGAAACTCCCGACAAATGCGTTTATTTGTACTCTAATGTTGCCCGTCCAGCAATGTGACTTGTGATATGCCACTGAACCGCATGTCTTAGCTTCTCAGCCTGTAGTTTTTGCGTCTTATTCGTTGTCTTGCAAGGCATTTTAAAAATCTAGCCCTAACTACGAAAGATTAGAACTTTTTGTTTTGGGAAAAAGCCAGCTCTGCTTTAGCTATATTAGTTTCCATAGTATATCCTGCCTAAACGTATTTTGTGCCGCTATCCTCAGTTGAGAGCCTCCTACTATAGTCAGCAGCAAAGGATCTAATTCTATCCTTAATTTTAGCCTATCAACTATTCCTAATAATTGCCCCCGTCAATTCCCCCTTTAACATTAGCTCTAGCCGGGCCTGAAAATTCTTATCCAATAAGGATGTGTTGAATTTCCAGTAACCAGACATCCTAAGCTTAGCCTTATCTAATCAAACTGACACACGTGTTGTCGGAATTTTTATAAACTTCAAAACTAGGACCGAACTAAGTATTCTAGGTTTCGTCACTCGTTTCTTGAATGAAGCTTCCCAAGAAATAAAAATAAATGAAAGTCAACTATTGAAGTTCTACCAAGAAAATTCAACTGAAAGAAAATTCAACCGAGAATTAGGCGAAAAAGAACCTTAAAGAAAACTCAAAATTCAAAGAACTCTGAAACATTTCCATAAAAAAGAAAAAAAAAAAGGAAAAATGCACAAATTCAAAGAACTTTGTTTCCCAGACACTCACTCAGATAAGTTTCTCGCAAAGTGTGTTAAAAATTTGCAACACTTTATCTTTTCAATCCTTTTCTTTATTGTTTCTTTGTATAAAATTCCTTTTAAAAAACTTTATTGTTTGCGTTATCTTTTCGAACCAATATCCGAACTAGAAAGCTGCGGAACTTACTGTTTAAACTTACTGTTTAAATTTACTGTTTGAATTACCGTTAATGGCACTCTAAAATGGCCCCCTAAAAAATTACTCAGTTAAATATTAAACTTTTGTTTTGTGTCACTCACTGCAGAACAAATTTTATTCCCCTTAAACTTTCTTTATATTGAAATTTTCATCCCTATTAATCTCTTTACAAAAATAGGAAGTGGCTTTTTGGTGCCGCACTGTCTGGGAGTACTTCTCCCTTCTCAAATCCGGCCAAACCAAGTGTTGCATGTGGTCCACATTGATTTTTTTCTTATCAATAAATTTTTATAACGTGCAGACGTATGAGTAAACTCAACTCGTGACCTAATCTAACCAATGAGAATTATAGAAATTATTTATTGAGGAGCTTATTTTTTTGGTTCTATGAAAAATCTTTCATTTAGTTAGTGTTTGATTCGTTTTTTAGAGAATATTCTAATCTATGTGTTTGCTGATTGGCTTAAAAATATTCTCAGAAAGTGAGGTTTGGATCCTTTTTGTCTAGAATAATATGATTTACGTGTTCTTAGCTAATTTAACTAAAAAAAAAAGTGTGGATCCTATACTTTTCAGCGCAATGGTAAATTTCGAGTATTCGTCTACCGTTTCAGTTTCTTTTATTTTCGCTCTGTGCTCCACTAGAACTGGAAATTTCACTAGATGACAAGTCCTTTTCTTCTTGTCAATTAATCTTGGTCTAATGTTGCCCGTCCAGCAATGTGACTCTTGCGATATGCCACTGAACCGCATGTCTTAGCTTCTCAGCCCGTAGTTCTTGACTCTTATTCGTTGTCTTGCAAGGCATTTTTTAAATCTAGCCCTAACTACGAAAGATTAGAACTTTTCTTCTTGTCAATTAATCTTAGGACTTGTTTTTGATCGCGATTAGATGATCCACTTATATCTTAAATCCCCAGCGATTTCTATGGGTATAATTTCCAGGGACAGATTCTGGTTTGTACATATACTATTTATTAATAGGTTTAAATTTTGATCTCTTGCACAGTTCCCAGTAGATCACCTTTCTCACCCAGTCGTATATTGTCTTGTATTCCTTTTGAGCTAGATTGATGCATTTATTTATTGTGTGATTAACAATTTCTTAAATTTTGTATATTCGTAGAAATACAGTAAAAAAAGTGACCCTTTCTTTCATTTTTAAGTAAAGCAGATAAAAAGCTTTCTTTTTTGTCAGTAAATTTAAAAATAACACACACTCTTTGTGAAGAGATAAAATTAAAAGGTGGCTGACTTGCTCGGCGGTTGAAGTAATTCGCACACAACTGCAAAAAATAGGAAACATTAATGAGAAGGGATTTCATCTGTGAATATCTTATTGTAATTTACGAAGCTCTCTGCTTGGAATGGGGCACCCAATGAGACTCGAACTTACTCGTATAGGCTTGCTTGTCTAGCTTCTCCAACCATTACACCACCAGAGGTGTCCAATGTCAAAGAAAGAAAGAAAATCCCAATGACAAGTGTGACCATAACCTGACCTGACCTGACTTCTGCTTTGGATTGAGGTGTGGGTTAAAGTTGTCGTATTTGTAGGAAGTCAATTGAAAGATAAAAGAGTTTAATTAGTAGTAGTCAAGTGCGACCCGAGGGGTGCCTTTTCAATTGCTACTACACCAAGGTATTGGGGAGGGTGCGACTCCTTTCCCAGGATTGTTCCACTTTACCCCTAATACGTACCTTATAATGCTGAGTGTTAAACAAGGAAGTATCAAGTACCATTTTTTGAATCTTTGGTATAGCTCGAAGCGGGTGAACACTCTACCACTGGGCCAATGGGTGGTTAGTAAATGGCCTGAACAATCTATATTCTTATTTACATCAATCTTCAGTAGAATTTGTCTATTCTCAAAGACACGAACTCATACCTCTCTTCTCCAAGCAAAAGCATTAAAGAAATATATATATATATATATATATATATATAATTCTTGCTACAGATCCGAAGAGAGAATAAAGGTATTTTTAAATGAGTAGGTCCACGAAGAGATTTGTATTTTTTTTTTTTTTTTAGAATTTGAGTATTTATTTTGTTCTTACAGACATGTATGTTTCCATCTTGTTGCTTTCGTCAGAGAATATATATGGCGCAAGGCCTTGTTAATGGGGTACTCAATGAGACTTGAACTCACTCGTGTTTGAAGTTTGAATGATTTTCAGTTGGTTACGGGCTTATATAGAGGTCACCTCTCTTTTTCTTAAAATGTTTTTTTACCTCTCATTGATATTTGATATGTTTTTGCCGTTGTGTGCGTGTGTGTTGGAGTGGTCTTGGATTTCACTAACAGTAATTTTTCCTCTGTGTGTGTGAGTGCGTGTTTTGAAGATTTGTTTTGTGTGTGTATGTGTGGTAGTGTGGTTTGAAATTTACTGGTAACAATTTTTTACAAATAATTTTTTCTGTGTATATATATATACATATCCATGAATGTTTGTGTCCGTTTATATATATATATATATATGTGTGTGTGTGTGTGTGTGTGTGTGTGTGTGTGTGTGTGTGTGTGTGTGTGTTTCCAGCTTGATGTTTTCGTCAGTGAACATGTATGGCACAAGATCTAGTCTATGACACTTGAAGTCAGTCGTGTTTGTACATAGTTTGAATGGTTTTTACTTATGTTTTTTTTTTAATGAATGCTGGTCTTTCCTTTTTCTAAGTGTGTTTCTCTCAGCCTACTTTAGCCCTCATTTACTTTTGATATTTCATACCTTTTGAATGTGTGTGTGTTTGTGTTGGAGTGGTTTCGGATTTCACTTGTAGTTATTTTTTCTCTCTGTCTGTGAATGTATATATATATAAATATATATATTTGTACTAGGTCCAAAGAGAGAATAAAAATATTCTAAAGTGAGTAGGTCCTCGAAGAGATTTGTATTTTTAGAATTTATTTATTTATTTTGTTCTTACATACATGTATGTTTCCAGCTTGATGCTTTCGTCAGAGAACATGTCTGGCACAAGGCCTAGGTAATGAGCTATTCAATAAGACTTGAACTCACTCGTGTTTGTTGTTTGAATGGTTTTCATTTTGTTTTTTGTTTTTTTCTTAGAGTGTGTTTCTCTTCGCCTACTTTACCCCTCGTTTACTTTTGATAATTGATACCTTTTGAATGTGTGTGTGTTTGTGTTGGAATGGTTTCGGATTTCAATTGTAATTATTTTTTCTCTGTGTGTGTGAGTGTGAATGTGTGTCTTCAGGTTGTGTATATATATATATATATATATATATATATATATATATATATATATATTTATATATATGTATTTACATTTTTTTAAGATAGGTAGATCGACGGCGAGATTTGTATTTTTTTAAAAATTTGTTTATTTTGTTCTTACATACTTAAACTCAGTTTTGGTCACGAGCAAGAGTGAGTTCAAGTGTCATTAAGTATCCCATTAACAAGGCCTTGTGCCATATATGTTCTGACGAGAGCAACAAGCTGGAAATATATACATATATAACTCGTATGTAGGAACAAAATAAATAAATAAAAAAAAAACAAATCTTTTCGTGGACCTACCTATTTAAAAATATATTTTCATTCTTTCTTTGAACCTACAACAAACATCTTATATATATATATATATATATATATATATATATATATATATATATATATATATATATATATATATATATATATATATATATATGCGTGTGTGTGTGTGTGTTTGTTTGTTTTCATTTGTGGATGTGTGCAGTTCATATTTTATTCAACTTCGGTTTAAATTTATCAATAAGTAAATGAAGAAAGAAAGGAAGAAAATTCTAAGGACAGTTCGACAACGACTTTGAATAGAGACGCGGGTTAAAGCGTGGCCGTCGCTTATATATATCGCGGTGGCCACGGTTAAAAGTCATTGTATTTGTCGGATTCTAAAAAGTGGATTTGAAAGATGTAAGAATTCAGTAAGTGAATGACTAAAATTATAGATATCCTAATTTACAACGATATTCAGTAGAATTTATCAATTCACTAAGACCAACTTATACCTCTCTCTACCACCCACTTCAGTTTTTGAATGTATTTAGAGAGAGAGAGAGAGAGAGAGAGAGAGAGAGAGAGAGAGAGAGAGTGTGTGTGTGTGTGTGTGTGTGTGTGTGTATATATATATATATATAAATAAAAAACATTAGAAAATTTCCTTTGATATAATTTCTTTTCCTAGTCTTTTTTCAACAGAAAATGGAATATATATATATATATATATATATATATATATATATATATATATATATATATATATATATATATATAGAGAGAGAGAGAGAGAGAGAGATAACGTTTGATATATTCAAATTATTTTTATTGAAATGAGATTTCACGTTGCGTTGGAGAAAAGATTAGGAAAAGAAATTATATCAAAGGAAATTTTCTAATGTTTTTAATTTTCTGCAATACAAAAATAACGCGAAGAGTTTTTTTTAGCTTTTTTTTTTTTTTTTTTTTTAACTACACTTAAGAACGAAAATAACTAATTAACTCTCACCCCTAACTGCCAACATTCTTTGTGATTAAGCGAAGGAAGTCCTTAATAAATATGGCCGATGGTTAAATTATATCTTGTTGAAATGTAATTTTGTGATTTATCTGTTCATTAAGAAAATGTTGTATAATCATAGCATACAATCTAAACATATAAACAAAATTATTGAATTAAATCATTTCCAATTATTTTTTTACTTAACTTTGATTGCGATTCGATAAATAATTTTAAGGCATTCGTTTACGCATAATTATCAAATAATTAAAATCTCAGATTTTTCCATTCATTTTTCTTGCAAATAAAATAAAGTTTAATACAATAAACTTAATATAAAAACTTAAGAAGATTTTATCAAAAGGTGTCGCCTTTGCCGAAAATCTGAAAAAGTTTAGAAGATTTATATATATGATATAAAATAATCATTTATATAAAATAATTATTTTACTTCAAATTCATGAGTGTTTTTAATATACTTTTTACAATATACTTGGATAATTTTTTATAAATTTATATATGTATATGATCAGTTAACAAATAATTCCAAACGTCGAAGTCGTTGAAAAATATTTAGTTAAATATACATTTTTCGATTTAATTCGTTGAAAATAAATTTAAAGTATTAATTGTTTTCATTATCAAATATTATTCATTATGGGAGAGTTGGAAATTTAAGTGACCTGAAAAAATCTGCAAGTTTTTGGATTGAATACATTGCCCATTATCCTAGTGGATACAGTGTTTGCCAATGTCTCGGGAGACCGAGGTTCAATCTCAGGTTGAGTTATGCCAAGAATTCAAAAAATGGTACTTGATACCTCTTTGTTTAACACTCAAAATTATAAGGTAAGTATCAAGGGTAAATTGGAGCCATCCTGGGAAAGTAGTATCCTCCCCTACACCTCGGTGTAGTTACAGTTGAAAAGAGAATCTTCGGGTCACTCTCGACTATGGTTGCCAACTTTACAACTGACACAAGAAAACTAATTCTTTAATAAAGAAATAAAGAAAATTTCGTTAAAACAAGATAATTCCTTGATTTTTTTTCACCTTTGGATAATGAAATTTTTTTCTCAATAGGAACTTATAAACGGCTTAGCAATATTTTCGTCATTACTTAAAAATTATTTCGTCATTACTTAAAAATTAATTTCGACAAATAAGGAACTACTTTTTTATGTGGAGTCATGCGTAGTAATAAGGTTATAAACCAAACAAATTATAAATAGAAGAACACTTCCCGTTTCATTCACTTGGCCAAAAGTTCTAACGGCATGAACTGGAATCCCTTCATGGTTTCGGATTGGTGAATATATTTGATAGAAAGGGATCGTCCAGGCAGCTCATCGTTCCTGTTTTTTAACATCATGTCCCGAGAGAGATATTTTTTTATTTAGACCCACGAGGTAAGTCATTTTTAAATATCACCCACATTCAATAATTAATATTAGACAAACAAATAAGAAATTATATTCATACGAAGTATTGATATCTTAAGAATATTATCAACCACCTTTTTAACTTTTTTTTTTTTTTTTTTTTAATTTAAATTTACTAAAACATTAAAATTCTATCTTAATTTTTGTCTGTTCATTTAAATTTGATTTTTTTTTTTTTTTTTTAATGGGAGAATCAAAATCAAGTTTAAAATGTTGGTTTGAATACTTTTTTTTCCTATTTTAGTTGATTATATTTTTCTCGTAAATTTCATTCGAATTTTGAAATTGTTTTGAAGGTTTCAAGTTCAAAATGAAACATCCTTTTGTTGGGTAAGGCATAGTCTTTATTTTATCGAAATATCATGTAGATGTATTAAAATTAAAAGTTAATTTTCAAAAAGGATAATTAATAAACTGAATGAAAAATCATGAAAGCTTAATCATGTTTTGACTTTAACCTGAAAACTGTCTTGATTAGAGCAGCAAGGTTCAAAATAGTATATTTGGCATCTTGATCCAAACAAAGCAAGAATGTTAAAGGAAGTGCAAAAAGAAAGAACTTTGGTTTTAAGTGTAGAGAATAGGCGAACTTAATAAAAGACGTTAAATTTACCCGACCTCTGGAAAGGTAATTATAGATGCGACAAACTTACTATTATAAAATCGGCAAACGAGGAATAATCTTAAGAACAAGGATTTTTGACTGAGTCGTTCATTTATGCAGATTTAAAACGAGCGTATTCTCACATGTTTGAGTATAAGGAAGAAATCTTCCTGAAAGCAAAAATGAAAGAAAAGCAAAAATCCCTGGTGATTGAATGACCACGGCTTGACCCGAGACCATTGCAATCGTCACACTCGAGTAATCCTGACTCGATATATTTGTCATTGCACCCCCCCCACTAGACGAGGTTTGTGAAACGGTGATCATAATGTAATGAATTATTGCAATAGAAAGTTTTCTAAAACTTAAAATTACATTCAAAAAAAAGAAATACATTTAGATTTTATACTGAACTTTATTTCATTAACTTTTTTAAAAATAATTAAGATTTTTTTGCTGAATGCTACTTTAAAAAAATCAAGCAAATAAACTAAAATTAAATAATTCTTGAAAAACTTAAAATTTATGGGAATGTTTGTCGACTTATATATAAGTGACCCAATATTGTATCTGCCTGAAGGGATCATCAACCGCTGGACACTTGATTAGCAATATGGGGGCAACAAATGTGCATTCATAGACACACGTGGCCTGGAGCTATTTCCGCATAACATGGTGTCAGAAGAAACGAACTCAACTGAGCGGGTAGGGCACCTCTGGTGGTGTAACGGTTAGCATGCTAGACTAGCGAACCTACACGAGTGAGTTCGAGTCTCATTGGGTGCCCCATTCATTTGGACTTGTGCCACATCAAAGCAAAGAGCTTTGTAAATTACCTCAACTGAGCGGGTACTACACTGTTCTATTCCCCCTCCTCTCTCTCTCTCTCTCTCTCTCTCTCGATCACCCCCCGCCAAAAAAAGTTTTGACTGAATATGAAAAAATTTACACAAAGCTTTTAACGAGTGGCTTGAAGAAGTGAACCTGTTTCTGAAATTCGACAGTTTACTTATCTTGGTAAGAAAATGTCAACAAATTTACCTAGTCTGATAGTCAAGAACGCGAAAGGGGAAACTGGTTGAAAATGACCCCGAAAAAACACACTCGAAATGGTTATCGAAGCATTTAAGGACTACTACAAACCTATGAAAACATGGACTGTAGACAGTAGACTTCCTAGGAAAGGAAAATAAAATAAAAATTGAGTTTTGAAGACAAGTTAAATTGGAAATCTAGTTCTAAAGACTGAATGGACCAACGTCACCGAGAACAATATAACCAAATTACAGATAATGAAAGACATGCACAATAGGTAAACACGAGAAATTCTCCTGAGGAAACCTGATTTTAACCCCCCGACACAGTGTGTTGACTGATGCAGAACTAAGTAAAATCCAGTTGCAAAAATTTGAAAAATTCGACAAATTAAACGTTGACAATGACACATCAGAAAAAATATCAATGCGACTGTACCCTTTTGGGAAGCAGCTATATAACAATGAAGAAAATATCATTTCTGTTACTAAACTTGTCATTAAGTTTAGCTGCTCTTATATAAATTAAATTGAATTAAAATATTTGATTCTTCTTGCACCAATAGGAGCTATGACATTACCAATTTTAATATAAAAATCATATATTGAAGTTTGGTTTGTGGTTGTTTAGGAATCTTATAGTCCCATTGCAATCATTTCCAGATCTCTACAAAACGCACGTACCGCAAAATCAAATTCAGTTAGAAAAGACATTAATTTTTGATATGGGGATTTGATGATATGGCATATAATAAATGTCTCTTGCTGCCGAACAACACTCCAATAATTTCTATCCAGAAAATTTAATTCAATACTATGGAATTTCTTTTGCTTTTTATATGCTAAATCATCAGTGATACTTCGATTTTAAAGTATTTTTAAGGGCAAAGTCCACCAAATTCAGCAAGAATCTGGTGACTCTTGAGATGTTCAATAAAGATAAATATCAGGGACTTGGGTGGGGATTCTAGGGATAGAGCTATCATAAAGTTTTTTTTTTTTTTTTAAATCTAACAGCAAGTTCACACACCTATATTAAAAATCTTTTACACCTACTTTAATTTTTTTAAAGAAAATCAAGCAGCAAATATTTACTATATGAAGAATTCTTACTTTTCTAAAAAGTAAAGTGTTCTGATATTTTAAGGAACATAATTGAATTTATTCTTTAGACCTTGTGTTTGGAAGCAAAATCAGGTATCTATAATAAACGATTCTATAAAGCAAGATTTATTTTAGGAAAAATAAACTGCAAAAACAGTAAATTTACTCAATGACTACCCCCCCCCGCCCTATTTTTTTAATTTTATTTGTTTTTCTTGTATTAACATGCCTTTTTAAATGATTTGCATGCCATCGAAATAAATTCTTCAAACATTTTATTCCATTCCTTCACAATGGAAGTCTTAAGTAAAATATTTGGATTGGAAGTCACATTTGTTTTCTAAAACACAGCGTAATCAATGGGGGGGGGGGTTAAGGCACGAAAACTGAAATATAGAAGGTCTGTTTCATTGTAATGTGACCTCGCAAAAGTAATCCATGAGGTTAGTGAAACGGTCAGTTATCACAATGTGATAAATGATTGTCAGAAAAATATGGCCTTTTGAAAACTTAAAAATGGAAAGAAACGGGATTGGATTTTATACAGAAGTTTATTTGATATCAATTTTCAGAAAAATAATTGGTACGAAAAAAATGTTGCTAAATTAAAGTAAATAAGCTAAACGTGTTATATTTCAGTGAATTTTAAAGACTGAAATTTGTTCATGTTTTTTTCGTTTGTTTTTCTTACAAATTTGAGGACATTTAAAATTATAATCAGCATTGTTTTAATTTGCATTTCAATAATTATTTTATAAAGTTACTATATCATAACCGGGACATTGGCCCAGCGGTTAGAGTGTTCGCCAATGGCCCGGGAGACCTGGGTTCAATCCCAGGTCGAGTCATACCAAAGACTTTAAAAATGGTACTTGATACCACCTTGCTTAACACTCAGCATTATAAGGTACGGTTCAAGGGTAAAGTGGAGCAATCCTGGGAATGGAGTAGCGCCCTCCCCTACACCTTGGTGTAGTAGCTATCGAAAAGGGAGCCTTCGGGTCACCCTCGACTATGGTCGCTAACTTACTTACTATATCATAATTAAGTGATTATTCTTATACACTATAGCAACAACTGAATTGGAGAACTAACAATAATTGAATAAACAATTAAATGGTAAATAAGAAACTCTTAAATACAAATAAATTTGATACAAACAATAGATTTAAAAATTCAAATATAATACTTTGAGATAAATAGGTTACATACTGATAGAAAATTTCAAGACAGAAATTCATTCATAATTCTGATTGTTTCAAATTTTAAAACAATTTTCAATAAATCATAATCAGCATTTTAATTTGCCCGTTTTTATTTCAATTTTGATAATTCTGTAAAGTTTCAATTTTGTAATCATTAAATGATTATTACTCAAATACAACAACTGAATTAGCAAACAAAACAGTCAAATAAACAATTTACAAGTGATGAATAAATGAAAAAAAAATATAAGTAAATGAAATACAAACAAATAAATTTGATAAAAAAAATATTTAAAAATAATTTAATAATCATTGAAAAATAGGTTTCAGATACAAAATTTAGCTGAAAGTTTTTTGTTTGCTTGACTTGTTACTTGTAATATTTTCCCTAGAACAAAAATATTTAAGAGCTTTTGTAGAGCTCCGGACAAACATGCATAAATACACCAATAACTGCTTCCTTCTCCTTTAAACTACCTAGGGGTTTCATACACCAAGGCATGTTTTTAATTAAGTGGCCAAGTCACAGCTTTTAATAAAGATGCTAGTTTGTTTTTGTTTTGTTTTTTTTTTCGTTTTTTTTCGTTTTTTTCCATACTGTGATCCTCATCACAAGTTTCAACATTTAAAGAGAAACTGATAATCTACCAAAACATTCAATGTTATGATTGGCTTATTTCCTTTTGATTTATTGAATGAAGAAATGAATCAGTTTATCAATGACTACTTAATTATATATAACAAAATTGTAGTTGTATCATTAGGATATGAGAACTTATTAACCCACCAAAAATAGCTATTTATTTCGGGTATTTCTTCCACATTAAATCTTCGTAACTATTGCATTTAATTTTCTTAAACTGCATAATAGCAATAACCTGCTAATTATAGTATTACAGAAAGAGGTTAACATCATATTTAACATCAATTCTAAATTTGGACACTTAACTTTGGCTGCTGTCACTTCATCCCAGTTTAGTTTTAAATTTTTTTAAATCAATTTTGATGTATTTCTAATTAAATTGAAAACTGTTTTAAAACTGATAGAATTACAATTTTTTTTTCACTCTCAAATACTTTCTGTATTGAGATATCATACTGATCCCCACTAGGTGGCTGATATTTGTCTAACTTTGCCTCTTGGTGATCAGTTTAAAATTTGCCTGGTAATATGTATAGCATTTTCAATTCTTCTATGCAATACTTAGTTCTAGAAATGCATAGGTTGTTTGTAAAGCAGTGAAGGTTTTCTTGGTTAATTTGTCAATTCTTCTCCAGAAATGCTATTTCAAGAATCTAACCAGTCACAGAATAGAAAAATCTAAAAAAAATTTTTCATTCATACTAAGATTACAGTATTTATTTCTAGGCTGACATTTTTTTTATTCATTCTTACATTCATTGTCTGCCAAGTATAAAATGTTTGTTCTGCAAAATTAGGCAAAAATTTGTTTTCTTAACATCAATAACCCCTGAATAGTTTATTCATTAAAAATTTGAACTAAATTAACATTTTTGCCTTTGAAGATTTAGTTAAATGTATACACACAGTTGAAGAGGTCAAGATTTTATAACTAAGTGTGGATATATACAATGGAAAGTTTTAAGGGATTGCCAAAAGATATAGCTTTTTTTTATTATAGCTATTGGCCTAGCAGTTAGTGTTCGCCAATGGGCCGGGAGACCTGGGTTCAATCCCTGGTCGAGTCATACCAAAGACTCAAAAAATGGTACTTGATGCCTCCTTGCTTAACACTCAGCATTATAAGGTACGGATCAAGGGTAAAGTAGAGCAATCTTGGGAAGGAGTAGCGCTCTCCCCTACACCTTGGTGTAGTAGCTATCGAAAAGGGAGCCTTCAGGTCACCCTCGACTATGGTCGCCAACTTTACTTACTTGTTATAGCACTATCTGTTAGGCTTTCAAGTATTATCAATCCTATCTCCTAAACCAATTATACATTTAACTATGTCAAATTCTCAGCTTAAGATATTTAGTTGGCATAACATGCACAACATCCTTATATTGTGAAAATACACTGCTAAGCATAAGCAAAAGCAGTTGTTACAAGTTCATTGCTGTTATCAGATAAGCCAACAATATTACCATACTTATAATCAAAATGAGGTTTTAGGTAAATATCATCAAGTAAATATAATGTGGTGTTATTTGTAACTTAAATTTTTAATATACATAAGAAAATTACATTGCTCAAAGGATTAGTATGTCAATAAGGTTCGTCTTTTAATGGTTGAATAGCTAGGTAAAATTTTATTTTTGTTGTCTGTTAATAATCTGTACCCTTTAGAGAAGCAGCTATATAACAATGAAGAAAATATTTCTGTTGAATACTCAAACTTACTTATTCTGTGTTTAGCTGCTCTAATACATTAAATTGAATTAAAATATTTGATTCTTCTTGCACCAATAGGAGCTATGACATAACCAATTTTAGTATAAAAATTTTGAAGTTTGGTTTGTCCTATTGTAATCATTTCCAGATCTCTACAAAACGCATGTACTGCAAAATCAAATTCAGTTAGAAAAAGATTAATTTTTGATATGGGGATTTGATGATATGGCATATAATGTCTCTTATTGCCTAACGACACTCCACTAATTTCTATCCAGAAAATTTAAATCAATACAATGGAATTTCTTCTGCTTTAATATGCTAAAATCATCAGTAATTTCTAAGGGTAAAGTTCACCAAATTCAGCAAGAATCTGGTGACTCTTGTGTTCAATTTAAGATTAATATCAGGGACTTGGGGGGGATTCTAGGATAGAACTATCATAAACCTTTTTATTTTTTTAACTGCAAGTTCACATACCAAAAACTTTGAAAACAAAACCTATTTTAAAATTTTATGAAAATCTTAAGAAAATCAATCAACAGATATCTACAATATGAAGAATTATTCTTGCAATTCTTGGAGAAGAGAGAATTAACTTTCATACACATCTAAATCAAAATAAATGAAATATTCTTATGAATAAAACAATTCTAAAAAAAATTGTTAGGTTATTTTTTTTTATGCCTACAGAGTGTGTAAGGAAAAATTGGGATTATTCCAGTATAATAAACAACTCTATTATAAACAAATTAATTTTAATTAAGAAAAATATTCTACAAAATAGTCACAAAAACAGTAAATTTACTCAATATGGCCACTTTTTAAATGATTTTTAAATCAACATTTGAAACAATTTGCATGCCTTCAAAATTTTTCAAAGGTTTTATTCCATACCTTCACAATAGCAGTCTTAAGTAAACGAATATTTGGATGGGAAGTCTCATTTGTGTTTTCTAAAATGTCCCATATAGTGTAATCAATGGGTGTTACAGTCTGGCTTTATTCCTGTTTAATTGCTGTTCTCAGTTTTCTTATGGATGTTTAATTCATTAGCATGCTTTCTTATTGACTCAGTGGGGGTCCTTTGCTTGCCATGGCAAGAGCTGTTAAAAAGCCTTTTAGTTTTTTGTTCAACCCTCCATTCCCACTTTTCCTTAAGTTATTCTGTAAAAAAAATTTTTTTGCTTTATATACAAAAATTTTGGTGTTGAACAAATCAGTCTTTGCCGGTTTCTTTTCTTGCTCACTCATATTGGGCCAAATTTTAATTTAAAAAAAGTACTTCCATAATCATGAAAATTTAAAGTTATCAGTTGTTGGTTTTGTTTTTTTACATTGGCCTAATCAGATGTGTGGTTAAAAAAAAAAAATAAATAAATAAAATAAAATTTTCCTTAATTTATTTTTCAAATTTAAGGACTTAGTCTTTTGCAAGTCTTTTAATGTATTTAAAGAAATGAAATTAATTTAATCCTTAAAGTTTCAATTGAGTTTCATTAATTTACAAATAAAACAATTCTATAGAATTATTAGGATTTTCATGCTTATAAAAAATATCCCTTTATGAATATATATCTTTTGAAGTTTATTTTAAGAATTTTTCTTTTAAAAACATGAGCAATAAGTTAAGATATGAATGTCTTAACTTTCTTGCTAGATTTGTGTCAACTTTGTGTTATGAATTACAAAGACATGAATATTTTTAATACGAAAAAATACTAGCTCTGCTGTATTTAGGTGAAAAATTCTCTCTTGATATGTACAAATCCAAACATCAGATAATTCTTGATCACGTGAACTTAAGGGTGGTATTTATAATTCCCTTTGCAATTTGGTACAACACTTCTATAAGGCATTGTTTTTGTTTATATGTAAATTCAATATTTAAGAGATGTGCTTATATATATATATATATATATATATATATATATATATATATATATATATATATATATATATATAAAATCTCATACACCCATCTTTTAGATATTGAATTTATCTATAAACAAAAAGAATACCATAAAGAAGTGTTGTAGCAAAGGGAATTATAAATACAACCCTAAAGTTTATGTGATCAAGAATTATCTGTTTGGATTGTACAATCAAGAGATAATTTTTCACCTAAATTCAGCAGAGCTGCTATTTTTTTTTTTTTTTTTTTTTTTTTCGACAAATTCTTGGCTAACAGTCTTAAAACTCCCCCTTTTAATTACATTGTAACTATTGATTCAGTTTTGCAACTTCATATAATTTTTTGCTTTTTACAGATCGGCATTTGGTCATGTGTTGGATGAGAAAGCAAATGACAAATCAGACGACAAAATTGATTACTGCTGCCTGTGTTTTACTTGAAGATGGCTAATATTTAATCATCTGAAAGAGAATATTTATCTGGTCAGTCTATCAACTATAACCATTTTGATTCCAACTTACTGGATGGATGAATGTGAGATTAATGAAACAAGGCTTCAATATGAATAACTGGTTTCTTTGGTACAGTGAAGATCGTTCCCAACAAAATACAAACGGCACAAAATCTTGTAGAACACCAGATTGATGATATCAATGGAGTTTGTCTTTAAAAATCATTGCCTCAAATGGTTACACAAAAGATTTGCTTGTTTTTAATATTCTTTAAATCGTCATTGATTTATTTCACATAGGATTCATCCTATCTTGAGCCACTTGTCTACCCGGTTTGAAAATCTAAACAAATTCACACTTGAATTATATAAAAATGTTCTCAATGACTATGGGTCACACTCGCCTTCCAACTTCCTTGAGACAGATCAAAAGCCATTCATTTTGATCCCATCTATAGGTATACTAGTAGTTTTACAACATTGAATCCAAACACCCTGACACAAAATCATTGGATCAGCTAGCTGAAACACCGACACAGCATCATCAGATCAGCTGGCTGAGTAAGGAATTCCATTTCTTTCTGGTCGTTAAAGAACCTGAATTTCATTTTCTGGAAAGTTCTGGTCTTCTGTCAGGTGTATTCCCATTTTTGCTTTGCATAACTGTTCTTCTCTTCATATATTAATGTCATGTTTCACAATGTAGTTATTCTTTGATGAGATTCATTTTTTTATAAAATGTTTGTCATTTAGTTTACTGTTTATGAAAATTTCTCTCCTCAAAGCTTCCCATAATCAAGTTTTTTTTTTTTTTTTTTTTTTTTTTAACTTTGCAAAAATATTTGAAATTCCATTATTTTCAATGTTGATCATTATTAATATCCCAGTTATGAATTACATAGAATGGCAGACATGGTTCTTAAGACTGTCAACAAGATTAGTAGATACAGAACTCCGATGTGGTAGCAGTTTAAGGCACATTACAACCCATGTCTTTCAAATCTTCAAAAAGATGTTTGTCCAACAATTGACTGAGGAAGCTACTTCAAATATATATATATATATATATATATATATATATATATATATATATATATGATGGGCTCTCCTGTTGATTTCTATTCATGAGTATCTAAAAGTAAAATCGGTTAGAATGTTTATGGTGATATTGAGATTTCAGTCCAGTTAGCAATTTGCTGACAAGACCACAAATGGAGCAAGAGTGAGGGGTGTCGGAAAGAATTGGAGGTTGGGTTAAACACACCCTTGTCCCTAATCTTGCTACCTTTAATTTCTCAATGCGATTTACTTCAAAATCCCTTATTCCATTCTGAATGCTGGCTGTACATTTGTTCCTGTCTATGGCCAAGTCCTCATAGCTTCCAACAGGGACTTTAGTGGCTGAAAGATTGTTCTTCATCTTGTCCCTGTATTGAAGCCAACGCCGGCCAGTATTGCTTTTTCCCATTTAGCTCACTATACATTAGGATTTTTAGTATTTGCTCATCACTCTCATATATATATATGTGTGTGTGTGGTGGATTTTCTTGTAGGGATATTTTGGTTGAAAATGGGCAGTAATTTGGAATTGTAATCTGATCAGTTTTAAATCGTAAATCTGATAGTTTATCAACATTTCTCCTTACATGTGCATTGTTTTGTGGAGGTCTTCAGCAGTTTATTTTAATGTGTCTGTAAGTGAAAAGTTGTATGTTATTATTACACCTACTTTTTATGAGTTCTGTCTTCAGACGGCAACCAAGGCTTATTTTGCCTGGCAGTCGGTTGTTCCTTACATGCACACATTCATCAAAGTATTTCAAGACCAATCTGTATCATTTTTGAAAATTCCCTCAAATACCTGACGATAACAAATTCGGATCCCGTTCTGGTCACGGACTTTTACTGTCAGAGATATATAGACTACAGCGAATTTAGGGTTCGTGTCTAGGAGTATATATGGTCCCAGCAATCATAACACAAAAAATTTGACATAAAGAATAGTGAGTAAAACAAGGGTTTGAAACGCTAAACTAAGTTTATTTACAGGGGAAGAGGAAGTGTAAATGTATGACAGAACATGTTGGTAAGAGGGGTGAATGTAATGTATGGGTTAAAATCAACATGAAATCTATTAATGCTATGAAGAAAAATATTACATGAAAAGATTTCCTTTAAGTTAGGCCAGTGAAAATGGACACAAGTAGAGCTGAATATATCGTATGTAAAAAGGATTACTGGATAGCTCCTTGACTGGAAGATGAAATAAGACATTCTAACTGTAACCTGTAGAGTACCAGGTCACAAAACCAACAGGCTACAGTGTGAAACCCAGGCAGTAAAGCCAAAGAGGGTTAGGAAAATACAATAAGGAAGGCCATGCATAATGGTATTCAAAATAACTCCGAGAAAAGATGTACTAAAAGTTCTATTCCTAGTTCACAGAATAGACTTAAAGTCTGCTCTCAAAGACAAGGTGAAAATAGGTCCTTAGGTGGTAACTATATAGAGTAAACAAAGATTCAATGAGCCCACCACAAGAAGTCTAGATGATTGAGAGAAATTATTTTTTCTTAAAATATCTAATTTTATAAAGGCTTAAGCTGAAATTAAGGTCACATAAAATTCTTTAAGATTCTCTTTTATGAAATCTTTGTCTTTAGTTTTTGAAAATTTCTATCCAATCAAATTATTTTTCTTTTTTCCAGACCTTAAAATTTAGTGGATTTAGATATTTCTATCAATACGGATCATTATTTATATCCCAGTTCTGAGTGACAGAATGGCTGAAATGGTGCTGTTAGTTGCTCTGTGACGATACCGCCTCTTGGGCCCCCTTACGTTACATCAACCTCTCTAACCATTTCACTTCTTTACAGCCGGTGATCAACTAGTGGTCCCGATAGGGGTAACGCACATTTCTTGCCACTACAAGAATACAATTGAGGGAACAGGAGGAAAAAAAAAAAAGAAACGCTTGGGGTTAACTCAAGTGCAGAAAGGGAGTTCTGTAACACCTTGTGCATGTGCAGACTAATGCTAGTGTGGATTCTAGCAAACTTCTACAAGGTACTGGAATGCAGACTCATCTTCCTTCACTGTGGCTGGACCCTCATGTCATGCTGACTCTCCTCTCTGCTACGGTGTCCGGAGTCGACTGTCCGTGTCCTGTCACCAACTGCCATGAGCTCCTTTGTCCAACCAACTCTCTTCTCGCGTCCCGTTACCACTTCCGGACCCGCCAAGATTTCAAGTCCAAAACCCTTTGTCTGGTTTCGCACCAAAACAAAGGAATCATCTGCTTGGCGGGCCACCTACATAGTGTTACAGCTCCTATGATGTGTAGTCCGTTTGTCTTTGGTCTTATTTTGTGGCATATTTTGAATGTGTTAGTAGTGATTTTTCTCTGGGTTAAATTGGTGTTGGCACCATTCAAATGTTAGTACTTTAGATGACTCTCCAGTACCTATTAAGTATTTTGCCAAGCTGTGGTGTGTAAACTTTCTGGCATTTCATCTCGTATTTGGTTATGCTTTGAGCTTAGTCTTTTTAACATTGTGAATGAGTGTGTAGATGTCGGGTGTTTAGCATGCCATGTTATGTGGAATTGGTCGACATGCATACATTGTTTTAATTTGCTTTCTGAGGTAATGTGGTGCATTGTTGGTGATGTTCGTTGGGTATTTCTTTTTCTTGTCTGGTTTTTAAGAGACCATGCTTAAAACTTAAGTTCGCTTTCTGTTATATTGGAACCCATTGTTTTCCTATCTATATATCCATGTATACGGCTTCTCGTATTTGCCTTTTGACATTTCGTCTTGTAATGGGCTAATGCAGGTGTTTCTTTAATCATAGAATAAAAGGCTTTTTTCCTCCAAAATTCATTTAATATAAACGAATTACTTTCAAACATTTTTCATGTGCTCTTATGAGTGTATGTTTTGAGTTCCTCAATGTACTGTGACTTCACTGTAGCTATCGGTAATTTAACCATAGCCTCAGCTGGTAAACAAATCTGCCATTGTAAAAAAAGTTTGTGTTGATGTATTACATTTCATAGGTAAACTTGGGAACCTAATGGAGAGAAACAACCATTTCGCCCTACTATTTTTCTGCTTCACATTTAATTGGGTTTGGTAGTTGGGAACTGGCTATACTTGCTTCTTTGGCCACTAACACCATATTTAAGTGTCCTTACTTTGCTGGCAAAATATATCCTTGCTCTTCAAAGTCTACGACATTGATCGCTCTGATGTGACCTGAAATCAATTGGTATGTCACATCTGCATTCTTTCTTAAAGGCTGTGTACATCATGAGTTTATACGACATCAGTTGTGGAATGATGAATGCATATGTGTTATTCAGTAATGGCAATAGTTTATCTGTTAAATTGCCTTGTTGGTTGAGATTTTATGCCTAAAAAAAAAAAAATTTGAATCTCCCAATATCATCACCTATTCCAATCTGTTTAGCCACAGATACCATTTTGTGTGAATGTGTATGGTTGTCCAGAAAGTGTTATCAACAGGAATGTTTCTAGTTGCTGTTTATTTTATTTATTTTTTTTTCATGTGCTTCAATGAGTGTGTTTTAGTTTCTTAATGTCCTGTGACTTCACTGAAGCTATTGGTAATTTAACCATAGTCTCAGCTGGTAGAGATACTGCCGTCTTTAAGATATTTACATTTTTATTACATTTCACAGGTAAAATTAAGCTCTCTAATACAGAGAAACAATCATGGCTGACTCTATAAGCCTGTATATTTTCATGCTGATCTATTGAGTATATTTCTTAAATTTTTTTTGTTAATATGGTCGGCAAAGTAGTTTCCTAGCCGTATTTTCGTAGGCACGTTTCATTTTCACGTCCAGTCGTTGATTTGTTCTGATGTTTTGCAAACTACAAACACATCTAAAAGAATATATTAAAGCACTGCTATGTTGGGTGGGGAGAACATCTTTCCAACCAGATGGCAAAACAGTACATGTGCAAAATACAACTTGCAAATTGAAAGAAAAGTAACTCTTTGCATTAGCAAAACAATCACCAAGCCAAGGTAGGCTGTGTGTGTTTCCATTCTCGAATGGAAACTCAAACCTGGTTAAGTTGTCATTATAAATTTATTTCGGCTGAGAATATTATACTCTCCGTCTCCTCAGATGATTTTACATGCTTTACTTGAAGTTGCGGAACAGCAAATGTGGCATTACAGTTCGTATGTGGGGAGGGGGGGCGGTGGAGAAAAAAATTTTAATTCATAAGCAAGGGCAGGAAGGTCAAAATATTAGGTGTTAGAAGCATCAAGAAACATGAGTGGTGCTTCTCTGTAGGTCAACCCATCCTAATTTACGCACTTGTCAGGGTCTCGTAGCAGGTGGGATTTTCTTAACAATCTATGATCGGAATGAATGACTATCCCCATATTTTACATTTACCGCTAATACATCTGTTAACTATCTCAGCAGTTGTGGTCTCAGATATTCCTCTTAATTTAATTAGGAACAAGGTAATTAAATATGATAAAGGTAAAGAACTTTTTATCATAGCTCACTTGCCTTTAATTGACCCCAAAAATGGTCAAGGGGAACTAACTACTTCAAAGGCCTTAATTTTTGGATTAATATCCGAAGTTCATCGGATCATCTCTTTAACTCACCACCCTGATATCCACTACTGAATTGGTCATTACTCATCATCATCATATCGTGCTGGCAGCACGGATATCCCTGACCCTCTCTCGCCACTCCTCCCTATCGTTCATCGCCCTAGGTAGGTCTTCAGGACAACAACCTGTATCCTCACATAGCTGCTGAATGTACGTTCGTGCTGGTCGTCCTGCTTTTGCGCGGCCATGTGTGGGGATCCATAAGAGTACATCTCATGAGTTCATCTCTGCTTCTCCAACAATGTCCTGCATGTCTGGTTCGTCTAACTTGAATAGTTTTCGTGATAGGGGGCAGGTGGCCGTACAGTTGGTGTCTTGTGGGGTGTTGCTGCCAGGACTTGTTCAAGATTGCACGCAGCATTCTTGTGTAATTGCCATCTAGTTTCTTCTCCAGCCGTTTTGTTAGCGTCCATGTAGTGCATCCATATAGCAGTATCGATGTGACCGCTGCCTGGAAGAAACTGCGTTTCATTTTATCGGTTAGGTCTGATTTCCATATAGTCGATAGCCTATTGATAGCTGTCCATGCTTTCGTTAACCTCATTTCGATGTCCTTTTCGGTTGATTCGACGCTGCTTCCTAGGTACGTGAATTTGTCTACTAGTTTAAGAGGGGTTCCTTCTAGAGTGGAGATGTCCCCCGTTTGGTTATAGCACATATATTCCGTTTTGTGTGCATTAACATGGAGGCCTATGCTTGCTGCTGCTCGTTCCAAACTATGCAGAAGTGTTTCGGCTTGGTCAGGTGTATTTGCCAGTATCGCTATGTCATCGGCGTAGTCGGCGTCGGTAATTGTTGTTGCGGGGTATCTTCTGCTTCTTTTCTTCGTCAGTTCGAAGCCATTCTCTTTGATTTTGTCAATCGATGTTCTAAGTACGTAGTCTAGACAAATGATAAAGAGGTACGGAGCCAGCGTGTCCCCTTGTAGTACTCCTGCTACTATGTCAAAGTATTCTGTGTCTCCATCCGGTGATCGTACTTTTACTTTAGTGTTTCTATAGAGAATCGTTATTGCCGCTACGGTTTCTTTAGGTATGCCGTACGCTAGTAGGATTTGTTCCATTTTTCCTCTGTGAATGGAGTCGAAAGCCTTGGTAAAGTCGACAAATATTAATGTCGCTTGTAGGTTTTTTGCCCGAACACCTTCAAGGATTCTGCGGATGGTTAATATTTGTGAGGTCGTGGATCTATTTCTTCGGAAGCCATTTTGGTTTTTTCTAAGTATGTTGTCGATTTTGGGTTCTATTCGGTTTCGTAGTAGGGCATTGTAGATTTTGGCAGCTATGGATGTAAGTGTTATGCCTCGGTAGTTTTTGGCTAATCCTCGGTCCCCCTTTTTAGGGAAGGGGAGTATGCATCCCTTCATCCATCTATCTATCGGATTTTGATTGTATACTGCGTTGCAGTGTCGGAGCAGTATGTCGTCGAATTGTCTGGTCTTCCATACTTCCGGGGGAATTTCGTCCAGCCCTGCAGCTTTCCTATTTTTAATTTTTCTGAGAACTGAGTCGAGTTCTTCTTGTGTGAACGGTCCAAGTTTAATGTCTAATTGTTTGCTAATTATTCTGGTGATTGGTTCATGCGTTATTTTTGGTGGGTTTCCAAGTAAGTTTTCGAAGTGCTGTTTCCACAGTTTTATTCTTTCTTGTTGGTTTGCTGCTTTAAGTTTTGCTTTGCCTGTGTTCTTTCTTCTGCTCACTTCGTTTATTGTTTGCCAGGCTATTCTAGATTGTGTATCTTCTGAGTCTCTAATCTTATCTATCTGATTTTGAATGTATTCTGTCTGTTCCTTTATATATATATGCCTGCTAATTGATATTGTGCCGTTTTTAGTTTTAAGGCATTTGTGTTTGTTGGGTTTTTTCGATAGTTTTTGGAGGCTGTTTTCACTAGTGCACGTTTTTCTCTCACCGCTAAAGTTTCCCATAGGACTCTATATTTAGTTTTAAGTTTTGTTGGAATGTATTTTGCTGCTGCCTCGAGGTGTGCATTGACGAAATTTTCGTATTCGTCGTTTGGTGTACGTTTTTCCGTCTTTTCTTGTAGTGTTTCGAATCTGTTTCTTAATTCTAATACGTATTTATCTCTTACATCTTTGTTGTTTAATAGGGCCCAGTCATAGTGTTTGGTGGTCGCTGTTCGTTTGGCGTTTTTTCGTAGGCTTAACCGTATTTTCGCCGTGACTATTCGGTGATCGGTGGACACACCCTCAAAAGAGGAGTATGCCTCGCAGTTCAATGCACTATTCTTCCATTTCTTGTTTATAAGGACGTAGTCTATCTGTGCTTTAGTATTGTTTGCGTACGTGTGTGTCCATAGTTTGCCCTCTCTTTTTTGGTAGTTTGTATTGAGGCATGCTAATCTATTTTCTATCATGAAATCTGTTAGATGTTGCCCATTTCTATTTGACGTGTTGTGGAGGCTGTATTTGTTTCGGTTTTTCCGGATTTGTGCATTCATGTCTCCGCCAATGACTAACATGTGTTTCGGGATGCTACGCACTAATGAGGATAACTCATCGTAGAAGGTGACTATTTCATTTTCTTCACTAACATTGGTGGGGCTGTAGCATGAGACGATTGTTGCTCTGGGGTTTCCGTTAAATGTAGCTGCCATCATTCTAGGTTGTATTTTCTCAACGCTATTAAGCGTTTTTATTGCTCTAGGTCCTATAAGCAATCCTACCCCTCCTACTGGGGTGGAGGGGAGAATTCGTTTTTTTTTTTTTTTTTTTTTTTTTACTAATTTCCAATAAATGCTCATCATTGTCCTTGCAAATACATAGGGACTGGTGTTTCAGTGGTTCTCGGTCAGGATAATTTAAATTTTTCTGTCTATATTTAAACACGAGCTCATTTCTTTCTCTCAACAGTAGTCTTCGATTTCTGAAATTAATTATGCTAATTTTCTCATCTATACATAAGTTGCATCTACTGTTGAAGCTATTCGCGGTAGAGTGCCTGATTATCTTCCACTTAATTTGTGGAGACAGTCCCTGATCTTTAAGGCTCCAAAAATATTTTGATAGGGTAGTCTGATTTCTAAGTCATGGATTGGAGAAAGAATGTCTATGATTATATTATCTTTGTTTCCAATTTCCAGCAGAGATCCCTATATAGACTCTCTCCATCTTTTTTTTTTTGTTTCCATAGGAGAAATGCATGCCTGGTATATGATATTTCTCGAATTGCAAAGTCCTCCCAAGGAGTATTCCTCTTTACTCCTACAGTTACAAGACAACATCTGGACTCCTATTCTTTACAATTAGTTCATTCAGTAGTCTCCTGTTATGGTTGTTTGAAATGTTATTCATATTCTTGGTGCAAAAGTAGCTAATCTTTACTTTTCCTATTAAAAATTTTACTCAATGGGTTATCTCTATTAAAGTGTTTATCCAGGAGGTGTAGGAAGTATTTACCTATATTAATGTTGGTAAGTTTACAAAAAGGCTGAGTAAACCAGTCTACCTTACTATTTCTATTCTTTTTGAGTGATTATCACCTACCTTGATGAGTGTGCGGGTCCCACCATTATTACCCTTATCCTTAGAGGCGAGGTCCACTGGGGTTAAATACTCCAGTCTGCTTTGGAATCTGCTGTTCTTGAGGGTGTCATCATTCCTGCAAAGGAATTAGGGATTAACAAACGCCATACATTGAACACGCATAGATTTGATATTCCTCATATTTTATAAAAGAATAATCCACACCCAAGTTGTTGATAGTTAAGAACTTGTTGATGGCCAAGGAGACAGGTTTAGGGAATTTGTCGGCATGTTTATTATTAAAAAGGGAGCAACGACTGGTTTTGACTGGCACTTTTCAAGTTACTACCAGTAAAAAAAAATTGGAAGTCAGATGAGCAAAAGATTAAAGACCGATTACATTCAACCCCATCAAGCATTTCCTTTGTTTGCAAAGGGAAGGTTGAAGGATCAAATGTAAAGGGTCTCCAACACTTTGAGGTGATAAAAGGAATGTGACTCAGAATACTGAATCGGTTGACATAGAAATCCACCATGCATTCCCTGTTGTTTATCATGTGGTCTGCTATCGAAGACCTGGATGTGTTTACAAGCTGGCCTCTTTTAAGCTAGAGATTCAAAATACGAACTGGCAAATGCTGCTTGATACGCAAGTCCAACCGGTTAGACGTTCTACCTATGTAGTCACTGCCACAACTACATGTATATTTATATATGACTGAATTGATATGGTGAGGAAGTAGGACGTCTTTACGCATTGAGATAAATGCAGTGTGAGTCAAAAAAATTACTCGCACAGCAGCAGAAAAATAACACTGGCCAATGGCCGTGGTAATGCATTAGGTAAATTTCTCTCTCTTGGAACCTATATACCGCAAACGTAAGTAAACAGGGCACTTGTTAACGGTGCACCTTTTTAGCCCTATCAAACTTATTAATAACATTATGGACAACGCTGTCCAAAACAAACAATGATATCCATTTCTTGACAAGTTTGACCTGATGAACTCGATTTCATCAAGAAAACACTTGGACCAAATCATAAGGGCACGATGAATAAGTCTTAATTAAATTAATTTTGTGCTGCTGAGGGCAAAATGAATCCCATCTTGTATACAGGCCAGAAAAGGTAGGCTTCCTGTATACAGAAGTAAGAAAAGCTGCGGAAGTTTTATGCACAAATACATCTAAAAAGGCAAGTTGATGGTTGGACTCCTTTTCCATGGTAAACGGTAAAGGGGATGCATAGAATTTAATTGTATTAGAAATGAATCTGCATTTTCATTTTATATAGATATATATATTCTCAAAAATTTACTTACATCTATATTTGCTAATTTACAGAAAGGGGGGTTAAACCATATAATTTTCCTTTTTCTATTTTTATTTTTCTGATTGTAAGTATTTTCTTTAGTAATTTCATTTGTTATATCTTTTAAATAGCTAAAATCCTTCTTAAAGCCACTTTTTAAGGGCATTTATAGATCTTTTACTGCTCTCTTTAAGAATCTTTTCATTTGCAGATAGCTTACCCATTCTTAAATTTACCGCTTTTGGGATTTGCTTAATTATGTTTTTAGGGTGATTTGAATTAACATTAATGTACAATGGGTTCTGATTGGTCTTTATGAAAGGTTTATAAGAATTATTTGATAGATCTAAAGTCACATCCAAGAAATTGACTATTTTAATATTTGAGATTTCTATCCTAATACCCAAAAACTTAAAGGCCCTTATAATCCTCTTTTGTATGCTAGAGCTAAGGGGCCCATTACTATTCGGGATATATAATAAACCATCATCACGATACAGACCTGCTTGTTGAGGACTACTGATTCTAGTAAGCATATTTAATATATATAAGCCTACAAGGTCTGCTATTTGGGAGGAATCAACCCCCCCATTGGAACATCGAAATTTTCTAATCCATTTTTTACCCAGGTTGAATCGTTATTTTTTATAACTGTTTTCTTACAAGCTAATATTATTTCGTATTGTTCATTAGTTATATCTATATATTTACGTGCATAGTTGATACTATCTATTAGATTTTTAGTTATGGAAGGATAGAAATCAATGATGTCAAATTGTATAAAGGTTGCTTTATTATTTTTTATCCCCCTAAGCCATTCAATGGTCTCATATGAATTCTCCCAAAGGTTGCAATGGTTAGCCTTTTTAACACTATTTACAATATTTTGAATAATACACTTAGATATCCTACCTAGCTCTGTCTTAGAGGGGTTATCAGTCTGGTTGGCAATTTATTTTCAAAATTTGGTTTATGATCCTTAAATAGAATATAAGCTTCTTTCTTTTTAAATTTTCCTAACCTATCTTCAATGTACATTGAGCTCTTTACCAGGAAAATTTTAAATATTCATTCATGAATAACTTCTCGTCCTGATGGAATTACTCCCAACTCCGGTTTAACTGGACCAAGAATACTTATATATACACACACACCAGGTACAGGAAAATTTATATGAAATAACTAGCAAAGACACCATTGGCATTGACAGTAGGGGAACTCAAATAAAATAATAAAACACCCGAAAGCCTTTTCAGCCAGTGCTTTCAAGTTTTTATACACCAGAAAATTGGATAAAAACAGGGGTATATAATTTGGATTGCCAGATTAGTGGTGGGACCTAAGTCACTCCAGTATCTAGTAGTCCCCCCCCAAAAAAAAAACTATTTAAAGTATGATTGTTTAACTGCCTGCTTAGAGAGGGGGCAATTCATAAAAATATAAATTGTCTCTAGAAATTTAAGATGGAATTTATCTCTAGCTCTATGCAGGACTGAAAAACAATCATCTTCATAACTGGCTCTGCAGCTATTTATAGTAAGCAAATGCTCACCAATAGCCAAATCCATTGCTTGTGAATGCCCGGATGTTAGTCAGCCTGGCAATAGAGATCGGGTTATATGCTGTCTAACTCTCACTTCAAGACGTTGACAAGTCATACCTATATATGTCGAATTACATCGACAAGTAAATTGATATATTAAATTACTTTGTTTAAAGATAGGTAGCTTGTCCTTATTCAGAGAATTAAAGGCCGGCCTTGAAGTGAATATTGGTCTTGAGTTAACAGCATGATAATGATATACAGAAGAGGCAATCAGCAAAAGACTGGCTAGCAGAACCAACCCAGGGTATTCTGAAGTATACAGGACATTTCAGAGGACCGAAAACTTTGAAATTTCTATTTTGAATCCTGAGAATTTAAATGCCCCTATAATCTTTTTTGTGTGCGAGTTATAGGGCCGTCACTATTAGGGATATATATTAATCCATCATTATGGTATAAACCTATCTGAACTGGGCTAACTATCCTATCTATATCTAATAAATAGACCTGCAGGGTCCACTATTTGTGCAGTCATAACCTCTCATCGGGACATCGAAATTTTCAGAGCCAGTTTTTACCCACATGTATCCATTATTTTTAAGAATTGTTTTTCTACAAGCTAGAATTATTTCATATTGCTCTTCAGTTGTTTCTATATATTTTCTAGCATAGTTAAAGCTAGGATAAGTCAATAATATCAAATTGGGTAAATGTGGCCTTGCTCTTATTTTTAATTTTCTTAAACCATTCAATGGTGTCATTAGAGATATTCCAAAGATTGCTATAGCTAGTTTTTCTCACATTAGTTATGATATTTTTTTTACTCTTCCTAATTCTGTTTTTAGGAGGATTAATCAGTTGAGATTGTAATTTGTTCTCAAAATTAGGCTTATGGTCCTTAAATAGAATATAGGCAGGTTTTTAAACTTCCCTAACCTATTTTCAATATGTAATTTACTAGCAAACTTACAGGTATCGCCATTTATTTGGTCAATAGTGTCATTGTCTATTTTGTAATTGTAATCTTATTTTTTTAGAATTTCTTGGTATTTAATTTTATACATGTTTTTAGATTTATCCACCCTCACCCATGTGCAATTAGAACTTTTTACGTCTTATATCCTTATTCAATTCCTTTTTAAAAACTATTATAGTCTATCCTAAATTTAATCTTGTTTTAATTTAAATAGGTCTACCTCAAAAGGGTCGTTTGTTATTTGGAGGTGTCTTTTGGGATTTGAGGTTGTATACCTCTGTCTCATACAGTCGATATATTTAGATGAGTCGGGTAGAAAAAGGCTTTCCATCATATTCTTTTTACGAAATCGACTATTTTCTGTTAATGAAAGTTGAAATGCATGGTAAGATGAATGAGGTATGTTCTTTAGTGTGCATTCCGGAGTAAATATTTCCATTTTAAGAGTGGTAAAGTTTCTGATATTCTGTTCTTTGGTAGAATTTTCCAAGAGAGCTCAACTAATTAGGAGCAATTTGATGTATTCTTTATAATCATAATCGCCTCTCCCATGAGTATTTGAAGAACCAATCCAAGCCCTGTCCAAGCATTTTTGGAATTTGAAAAATTTCATTTGAGCATGTAGAAAAAGTCGAATAATCCAAAATGCTTTGATGGTAGATATCTTGTAATTTAATATTTCTTTCATGAAGGTACACCTGTTGTTCAAAGCCTGAGTTGATCCTAGCAATGCGTTTTTACCATTCAAACATTAGATCATATAAACTACTTTTTTGGATTGCAGCTTAGATTTCTATTTATTATAAATATTGTCTTTCGGTTCTCAAAAATGTAGGATTTTCTATCAGTAATTTTTGTTGCATAAAATCAACATCTTTTATCCTTGGATTTTGAGAATCCACTTGTTCCCCTAAATGTAAACAATGTCTGTTTTAAATTTTTTGGCAGTTTTTTGCTTTTAATTTTTGTTGGTCAAGTATGTTTTTGATTCTATTGTTTTAACTTGTTTGAGATTTTTTATTTCTGTAAAAACTTCTGGGTTATTCTTGTCTGATGTGGAGGTGCCCATGGTGTAATGGTTATCGTCATAGGAAATGGACACGGTGACACTAGTTCAAATCCTGGACGAGACTGATTGCATTTCCCATAGCACTAATACCCTTGGGAAAGGTATGAATCCAATTATTCTCCCTCAAGCTATGGGTAAATAGTAGGACAAGCTGGGTTCTTCAGCTTTGGTTAGGCAACTAGTCTAGGAGAAGGAAAACTCTGAATTCAAACCTGTTAATCTCCGCTTAAAAATTGACCTTGTGTCATATCCTGCCCATGCGGAGGGGTTGGTAAATATGATTCTTGTCTGTTGATGTGTATGCTAAGGGTTGTCCATTGCTTAGTTTTACTTGTTTTTTTTTGTTTTTGTTTTTTTTTTGTTCTAGGGGGTTCATACTGGGTATTTTTTCCTACTAATTCGAATCTTATTTGATGGTGTACTTGGATATCCATTCTGGTGGTGGGTTCCGTATAATTCTTCTAGGCAAGTTTATGTTGCATATTTTATGTAAGAGATGGATTTTATGCAGTTTTTGGTGTGATGACTTAAAATGGCGGTATTGTGGGGTGTTTTAGAGGTAGAGAAACCCAAGACAAACTGGGCAATAAAAGGATATATTTGTTCAATTTTTTTTCCCTTTTTAAAAAGTAATTCTTTATATTATAACATTAGAATGTCTTGCATGAATATAACTAAAGAAGTCTAGCAATTAGTATGTTCTGACCCTCTGTTTTATAATCGCTGTCTAATGACCGTTTGTCCTCAGTTTATCCTTGGTCCACTCGGCTGAGACACATTTGGCCAGCCATGTTTACTGGTATGCAGACTGGGTCTGGTGTGTTTTGGTTTGGTGGCCGTCAGTTGAGTCTGCCCAACGCCGGTGCCAAGGAGGCCCAGCATTCGTGTCTCATGGCTGACACCAGCATCTTTAAGCATCAGAGGGCTGTCCCCCCCCCCCTTCAAACTCTAACCCTCTCCAAAGCAGCTAGATTTATAACCTAGAGCCAGAGGCGCCTCTTTTCAAGGGAATGCCGATAAGGCTCTTGGTACTTTTGGAACCACTGGGTGTATGGTGGCTATGATCCTGCACTGCGTTTGTGGGGGCACTCGACAGATGCCAGTATAAATGGAGAAATTCCCTTTTGGTACATCATCAGTGTGTATGGGGCACAGAAAGGTGGTGGTTTTTTTTGTTTTTTTTGCTTTGTTGTTAGCATATCTGGCTCCATTTGTTTCTTACCCTATCTAACTTGTTGGTTTCTTTGTAAAGGCTGCAAAAGAATTACGGAAGAAAGGAAGGAAAGACGAAGATGCCTTTAAATTCAAACTTTATTTTAGGTTTTTTTTTTTTTTTTTTTTAATTTTTTTTTTTTTATTTGGTGGAGTGGAAAGTTTTCCGGAACCAACAGTTCAGCAGGGACTTTGCAAGCTCTTTAGCCATCACTCCAGGTTCCGCCCTCGCAATAACATCCAGCTCTGCAGGGGGCCCTTCTGCTGTCTGCAGGAGAAGGGGTTGGTTTGGAATCGGATGCCCTCCTCTCCCTCCCATCAATTGAGAGGGCAGTCGTGCTGTTGGTAGGCCCCAAGGTACCCAATACAGGGTTGCATACTGGTGGGGTAGAGTTGCCCATCCTACTCAAAGCATGACTGGAGGTCCACCTCGAAGTCAGGGTGCACATTTTGTCTATGTTGATTGCGAAGATGATCCAGAATGTCGGTATAGCACCTTTCCCGACGTTTCTTGCTCATTGAGTCTATGGAACAGTCACGGCAAGCTGCGGTGCGACCCCTAACAGCCTTGATCCCTTCTCTCTGTCACCAGTTCAAGAGCTGCCATCAGCTCCAGCTCTGACTCTGTCCAATGTTTATAGGGCTTCTCTGGGTGGGCCTCTTTCAGACCCAAAGGCATGTGGCTTGGTGCAGAACTCACAACCGTTGAAGAGTGCCTGATTATCTTCCACTTAATCTGTGGAGACAGTCCCTGATATTTAAGGCTCCAAAAATATTTTGATAGAGCAGTCTGGTTTCTAAGTCTTGGATTGGAAAAAGAATGCCTATGATTATATCATCTCTGCTTCCAATTTCCAATGGAGATCCCTATATAGACTTTCTCTCTGTCTTTTTTTTTTTGTGTTCCATAGGAGAAATGCATGCCCGATATACCATATTTCTCGAATTGCAACGTCCGCCTAAGAGGCATTCTTCTTTACTCTTACAGTTATAAGACGCAATGTCTGGACTCCTATCTTTTACAATTAGTTCATTTAGTAGCCTCCTGTTATGATTGTTTAAAATGTTATTCATATTTTTGGTGCAAGAGTAGCTATTTTTACTGTATTTCTATTAAAAATTTTACTGATTGGATTCTCTATTAAAGTATTTATCCAGGAGGTGTAGGAAGTATTTGCTTAATTAATGTTAGTAAGCTTACAAAAAGGCTGATTAAACCAGACTACTTTTCTATTTCTAGTCAGTCCCGTGTGTGTGTGTGTCTTATTAATCTCACCTACCTTGATGAGTGTGCAGGTCTCACCATTATTACCCTTATCCTAAGAGGCAAGGTCCAGCGGGGATAAATATTCCAGACTGCCTTGGAACCTGTTCTTGATGGTGTCGTCATATATACCTTTGCTCTCCTTGGAAATTTCTTTTACATGAAGATAGCCTATTAATCCTTTGGTTCACAGCATTAGGGATCTGCCTCAGTATCTATCTTGGGTGATTCGAGGAAATATTTATGTACCTGGGGCAGAATCTTTCTTACTAAAAGGTTTGAAAGTACCATTATTGTGACGTCAATAAAGTTGACTATCTTTAAGTTTGAGGCTATTTGATTTCTTAGACCTAGTAATTTGAAAGCCTTAATTTTCATCTGTATATTAGATGTCTTCGGGCGGTTACTGTCTGGGATGAAAATAATTCCGTCATCTTGGTAAAGCCCCACCTGCTCCAAGTTGACGATACGACCCAGCATATCTAGGACATCAATCCCTACCAAGTCAGCTACCTGAGCTGAATCATAAGCCCCCATGGGACGTCTAACTTGTCTACATGACTTTTTTACCAAAGTTCTATGGTTATTGCATAGGACAGATTTCATACATGCTTGGGTAATTTCTACCTTCTCTTCCGTGATATCCGTATACTCCCTAGTGTGGTTCAGTCTCTTCAATAGTAATGAACAGGTAGAACTCTGTCAAACTGGACGAAAGTTTTTAAACCAATTGATTGTATCCATTGTTTTTCCACAGGTTATATTTATGTCTACTCAGCAATCTGGACGCAATCCTCTGTATTAAATCTTCAGATATAAAGCCTTGTTTAGTTTTTGTTGGGTAAATTAATCTATCTAGGAAGTTCCTTTTATGATCCTTAAATAGAATATCGGCACTCTTTTCTTCTATTTTCCCTAATCTATCATATCCATTTTTTTGAGCAAATTTAGCCATATCCCTGTTTTGTGTAATCGTGTCGCTATGGTCTATTTTATAGGATTCTGTGATCTTATTAAGGATTTGCTCATATTCACATGGATTGACTTGATATGTTGTTAGATTTATCAGTTCTAACCCAAATCTTCGATTTCTTAATGTGTTCTGTCCCTTCTGATTTTCGCTTGGAATGCATTTTTGAGTTTTTGAATTAGCTCAAATAGGTCATTTTCAAACTGGTCCAGTCTGCTTTATTCCTGCGTAGGATACACAGAAGGCACAAGGCCTTGAAGTTTTTGGGGAGGGGAAGGGAGCGGTCATTCTTTTCTATATAAACTAAGGAGACCTAGCTAGCCACATTCGCCGACCCATTCAACAATACAATAAATAACCTTTCATCCATCGCCTTTTGCGCTACAATCACCAAAATACCACATTTGCTCTATGAAGAGGTCCTACTTAAAATCCCAAGATTGATGAATGGTTTTATTTACAAGCATGAATGTGATGGGAATGGGAGAAAAACCCCGAAATATATACAAAAACAAAGGAAAAATCCCCCGTTTGGTTGCCCTCCCATCCCCCCGTCTATAAAATTGGAGGCCGACTGTTTTCCGGGGCAAAAGAACCGGAAACAAGTCGGACCTACCCTAGGTAGGGCAGAGATCCTAATCTACAGGGGTAAAAAGAAATAAGGGGTCGGGCGCGGTAAGGGTTAATACAAGCAGGTGATATGATTTTTATACATGTTCAAGATCTTCAGTAAACGTGGCCTGGGATACGGGTTGAGGTCGAAAAATAATGGGGATGGGGAAGATCTTGAGAACTAACGACTAGATGACGGGGACAATGACTCACAACATACTGCTAACTAGGTACCTGGGTACCAAAAGAAAAAGGGAACAGTTCTACTCACCAGGGGTGGGGTCCCTAAGGACCCGTACCGTAGACGCCATGAGCCGGCAGAGGAGGGAAGGATGACTCCAACGTTGCTCCCTTTCGCACGACCAGGCTCGCTGCATTCACCCACCTTTTGCTGAATGTTATGCGATCCAAGCGTTTTCTATCGCATCTGATTTTGACCCTCAGCTGAAAACTGGTCCAGTCTGCTGTTGCTTGGTGCTGTCCTCTGCAACTTCAATCTTATGCCAGTCTTCTGTTCCTCTTGAGTCTGAAGGGTTGAGATGGAAGTGGGCTTTCCATTGCATCCCTTATCTTATCCGTCAAGGCTAGAACAAAATCGTGTTTTTTTTCTTTTTTTTAGGCATTTGGATGTTCTTTAGGGAATACTTGGGCGTGAATTTCAAACCTGGTTAAGTTGTCATATTAAATTTATTTTGGCGGAGAATATTACTATACTCTCCGTCCTGTCGAATAACTTTTTACATGCTATACTTGCTGTTGCAGAACAGCAAATGTGGAATTACAGTTCATACCTGAAGAAAAAATTTTAATTCTCATGTGAGAGTTGAAGGGCTAAAAACAATTGGAGTTAGAAATATTAAGAGCAGGGTGTACCTGTAGATCAACCCATCCTAATTTGAGCATATGTCAGGAATCCCATAGCAGATGGGATTTTCTAAACAATCTAAGATCGTAAATAAAATGAGATTTTATATATATATATATATATATATATATATATATATATATATATATATATATATATATATATATATATATATATATATCTCTTTCTTTAAAGAAACCAAAGACCGGTTATTTTAGGATTATAAATTTATTTCCATCCTGTTTTGCATTTCTGATGTAAACCAAAACAAGAAAAATATATCAGGATTTCTTCAGATCCAATGGATAAATAAAAACAGAATAGACATGGGGGTGAAAAGGGGAAGGAAGAGAGGTGCAGAGTTACCTCCCTTGTGTTTTTTAAACTTCGTTTTCATTTATCTATTTAATTTAAAAATTCTTCCATCAGTTGGAATTATGGTAATTTAACTTTTTTATTTATTTTATTTTCTTGCTAAGTTCGATAAATAACTTTTATGTGCTATGTTAATGTAATGAATTTTTGTAAGGGAAATATTAATATTATATTAAATTCGATTCAATTTCCTCAGTCACCTATTTTTTCCATGTGCGTATATTGGATACATTTTTTTACCTTGTTTCACTATGTATTTCTATGTTTTAAAAATATTAGTCTATAGTTTAAATTTTGTCTTGTGTCTACATCTAGCTATTAATTCACATCTCTTATTTAATAACTTATCGGGCAATTTATACGTCATTATTTGTATTTTCTCTAAGCACAAACTGCATCTACCGTCAAAACTATTTGGAGTATTTGATTTTTTTTTTTTTTTTTTTTTTTTTTTTCTTCAAAATAGACTATTCAATCTCAGGGGTTAACCCTCTGTTTTTCAAACACCAGAATTGCTTCGATAGTGCCGTATGGTGTTTTAGATGTTTGTGGGAGAAAGTATATTTATGGTTTGAATATCTCTTTCCATTTCATGGAAGATAACCCGATATAAGTTTTTTTTATCCATTATATTCTCTTTTGGGTAAATTATTGCTTGATATATTACATTATTTAAATTACATAGTCCGTTCATAGGACAATTGTTATATAAACGTGTACAGCAAAATTTGTACAATATAATAAGCAGACACCAATGGTAATTGTAGTTGGGGAACTTAAGTAAAACAAAACAGCCAAGGACCCTTTTTGTCCGGCTCTTTTCAAGTTGGAACACTGGAAATTTAACTAAAAAGTGTGTGTGTGTGTGGCAGAATGGCCAGATAGATGGGGGTGGGGACTAAGTAATCCTTGTATACAGGAGTTCCCCAAATATATTAAGAATGTGACTGTTTAACTGCCTGCACAGAGAGGGGGCGATTCATAGATATAAATCGCCTCTTGAAATTTAAGATGGGATTTATTTCTTGCACTCCTTATACATATGTTAATTATCTCAGTTGTTGTGATCTTAGATATTCCGTTTAATTTAATTAGAAACGAGATAAATATGGGTAAAAACTTCTTTCCACTACTAGCATGTGCCTTTAATTAACCCTAAAAATGGTCAAGGGGAATTTACTTCTAAGACAAAAGCCTTAATTTTTGGATTAATATCTGAATTCTTCATGTGCCGCTAGCACAGATATCCCTGACCCTCTCTCGCCACTTCTCCCTATCGTTCATCGCCTCTGGCAGGTCTTCAGGGCTACATCCCATATCCTCACATAGCTGCTGTATGTTTGAACTGGTCATCCTGCTTTTGCCCGTCCATATGTTGGTGGGGGTCCCTAGGAGTACATCACTTATGTTGTCCCTGCTTCTCCGGTGTCCTGCATGTCTGGTTTGTCTAACTTGGATATTTTTTGTGATGGGAGGTAGGTGTCTGTATAGTTGGTGCCTTGTGGGATGTTGCTGCCAGGACTTGTTCAATATTGCTTGCAACATTCTTGTGTAATTGCCGTTTAGCTTCTTCAGCCGTTTAGTTAGCGTTCAAGTAGTGCATCCATACAGCACCATCGATTCGGTCAGGTCTGATTTCCATATGATCGATAGCTGTTCATGCCTTTGTTAGCCGTGTCTTTTTCAGTTGATGAGACACTGCTTCCTAGGTAGGTGAATTTGTCTACCAGTTTCAGAGAGGTTCCATCTCGTGTGGAAATGTCGCCTGTTTGATTATAGCACATATATTTTTGTGTGCACTGACAGGGCGTCAAATGCCTGCGGCAGCTCGTTCCAAACTATGCAGTAGTGTTTCAGCTTGATTGGGTGTATTTGCCAGTATCGCTAAGTCGTTGGCGTCTGTGATTGTTTTTGTGGGGTACCTTCTGCTACTTTTCTTTGTCAGCTCGAAGCCGTTTTCTCTGATTTTTATCAATGTTCTAAGCACGTAGTCTAGACAGATAAGGAGGTATGGGGCTAGCGTGTCCCCTTGTAGTACTCCTGCTACAATGTCGAAGAATTCTGTCTCCATCCAACGTACTTTCACTATAGTGTTTCTGTAGAGAATTGTTATTGCTGCTGCGGTTTCTTTTGGTAGGCAGTGTGCTAGTAGGATTTGTTCCAGCTTCCCTCTGAATGGAATCTAAGGCCTTGGTAAAGTCGACTAATAGTACTGTTGCCTGTAGGTTTTTTGCCTGTACGCCTTCAAGGATTCTACGGGTGGTCAATATTTGCGAGGTCGTGGATCTATTTCTTTGGAAGCCATTTTGGATTTCCTAAGGATATTGTCAATTTTGGGTTCTATGCGATTTCGTAGTAGGGCATTCTAGATTTTGGCTATCCTAGATTGTCTATCTTCCGAGTCTCTAATCTTATCTATCTGATTTTGAATGTATTCTGTCTGTTCCTTTATATATGCCTGTTAATTGATATTGTGCCATTTTTAGTTTTAAGGCATTTGTGTTTGTTGGGTTTTTCGATAGTTTTTGGAGGCTGTTTTCACTAGTGCACGTTTTTCTCTCACCGCTAAGGTTTTCCAATGGGACTCTATATTTAGTTTTAAGTTTTGTTGGAATGCATTTCGCTGCTGCCTTGAGGTGCGCATCGACAAAATTTTCATATTTGTTGTTTCGTGTACTTTTTTCCGCCCTTTCTTGTAGTTTTGTATCCGTTTCTTAATTCTAATACGTATTTATCTCTCATATCTCTGTTGTTCAGAAGGGCCCAGTCATAGTGTTTGGTGGTCGCTGTTCGTTTGGCGTTTTTTCATTGGCTTAGTCGTATTTTTGCCGAGACTATTCGGTGATTGGTGGACATACCCTCGAAAGAGGAGTATGCCTCGCAATTCATTGCACTATTTTTCCATTTCTTGTTTATATGGACGTAGTCAATCTGAGCTTTAGTATTGTTCGCGTACGTGTATGTCCATAGTTTGCCCTCCCTTTTTTTGGTAGTTTGTATTGAGGCATGCTAATCTATCATGAAGTCTGTTAGATGTTGCCCATTCCTATTTGATGTGTATTTGTTGTTTCCGTTTTTCCCGATTTGGGCATTCATGTCCCTGCCAATGACTAACATGTTTCGGGATACTACGCACTAATGAGGATAACTCATTGTAGGTGACTAGTTCAGTTTCTTCACTAACATTGGTAGGGCTGTAGCAGATGATTGTTGCTCTGGGGTTACCCTGAAAAGTAGCTGCCATCATTCTAGGTTGTATTTTCTCAATGCTATTTAGCGTTTTTAGTGCTCTAGGTCCTATAAGCAATCCTACCCCTCCTACTGCGGCGTTGACAGTTTTTCCATGCCGATACAGTGACGAGCGACCATCCATTACCAGTTTCGTGATATTTGATATCTTCGGTGTGCGTGTATCTGTGTTCTTGTATGCATATTATGTCAATCTTATGTTCTACAGCCGATGCAATTAGCTCTGGTAGTTGTCCTATTCTATTTAAGGTTCTTACGTTAAATGTTGCTATTTGTAGTGTTTGCTTGCATTTTAGTAGTTTTTGTCGTTTGAACTCTGTAGCTGATTCCTCGAACACTGAGGCCAGGGCTCCAACCTCAGCAGGACGCGCCCCTTTTTTTTTTTACCCGCGTGAAGAGCGATGCGGTTTGTGTATGTGGTTTGAGTGTAAATCATGGTTATCTTTCGATGGCTGTTTTATTCTCTTCTATAGAAGCCACTCTTATAGAGGAGCAGCAGTAGTTCCCCGATCGAACTAACGATCCTGAGCGTATAGTCGTCAAACTCACGTCCAGGACCTGTTTAGGTATTGAGTTTGGTCGTCTATGGGTTTCTTCAAATACCTTTACATACATCATGTTGCTTCCCATGTGTACGTGTGAAAAAAAGAAAAAAAAAAGTGGGGGAAATTTTGATTTAAGTTTTCTTAAGTTTTAACTTAGTTAAAGTCCAAGATTAAGGTACTTTCTGACTTTCACTGGTACTGAATTTTTTTTTTTTTTTTTTTTTTTTTTTTTTTTTTTTTTTTTTTTTTTTTTTGTATTCAGACATTTTCCTTGGCTTTTTAGTTTTTCTTCTATACTACCGTTGGGAGCTGGGGAGGCTTTAGGAATTAGTTTTTACAAATGACAATTTTTTTTTTTTTTTTTTTTTTTTTCCCCCTTTCTCTTTGGGGGGGTTGCTGTGGTAGCTTTGGCAGCTTTTGGCTTTTACTTTTTCTTCTAAACTACTGTTAGGCCTCTAAGAATTTTAAACTTCTATAAAAGATTCAAAAACCTTTTGCCGTATTCACTGACATTTGGACAGTCATATATTCAATTTGGGTTTATAGTAAGCGTGTCTTTACATTTAAAATGCACTGTTTAAGCAATATTTTACAAACAAAAATACAGCATAACATTTTGTAAAATTGAGCTTTTTAAATTAATAGGACTTAGAGACATACTGACAAATATTGAAACATTTTTCCTCTGTTGGCACGTGAGTTCAAATAATTCCTCTTCCTTTTAGCGTTATTTACTACTGAATTTTATTGGAGACGGTCTACTGTTCGAGATGGGGGTGGGGAAGGCTACTAATTTCATCATTTTTTTTCTCTTTTTGGGGGGGGGGTGTTGATCAATGACTACATAATTATATAAAACAAAATTTGCAGTTATATCATTAGGATATAATAGATATCCTCTATTAATCCCTTGAAAATAGCTGTTTATTTCAGGTATTTCTTCCACATTATCTCTTCCAGATATTAAGTCTTTGCAACTTTTGCACTTAATTTTCTTAAAAACTGCATAACAGCAATAACCTGCTAAGTATAATATAACAGAACTTCTCTACATTTATTAATATCATCCTCTTTAACATCAATTCTAAATTTATCGCAATCTAACTTTTGATCCTCTATTACTTCCTCTCAGTTTGGTTCTTGTAAATTCTTTAAATCAATTTTAATGCATTTCTTATTAAATGGTAAGTTCAATTTTAAAACTGGTAGCATTCTAGTCTTTTTTTCACACTCAAAGACTTGTCGTATTGAAATATTATAGTGATTTCCACTAAGTCGGTGGTACTGACCAAAACCTTTCCTCAAGGTGATCAGTTTGAAATTTACAAGGTAATTATATATATATATATATATATATATATATATATATATATATATATATATATATATATATATATATAATCTCATCATCATCATATCGCGCTGGTAGCACGGATATCCCTGACCCTCTCTCGCCACTCCTCCCTATCATTCATCGCCCTAGGTAGGTCTTCAGGACAACATCCTGTATCCTCACATAGCTGCTGAATGTATGTTCGTGCTGGTCGTCCTGCTTTTGCGCGGCCATGTGTGGGGGATCCATAAGAGTACATCTCTTATGAGTTCGTCCCTACTTCTCCAGCAGTGTCCTGCATGTCTGGTTCTTCTAACTTGAATAGTTTTCGTGATAGGGGGCAGGTGGCCGTACAGTTGATGTCTTGTGGGATGTTGCTGCCAGGACTTGTTCAGGATTGCACGCAGCATTCTTGTGTAATTGCCATCTAGCTTCTCCAGCCGTTTTAACGTCCATGTAGTGCAGCCATATAGCAGTATCGATGTGACTGCTGCCTGGAAGAAACTGCGTTTCATTTTATCGGTTAGGTCTGATTTCCATATAATTGATAGCTGTCCATGCTTTTGTTAACCTCGTTTCGATGTCCTTTTCGGTTGATTTGATGCTGCTTCCTAGGTAAGTGAATTTGTCTACTAGTTTAAGAGGGGTTCCTTCTAGAGTGGAGATGTCCCCCGTTTGGTTATAGCACATATATTCCATTTTGTGTGCATTAACATAGAGGCCTATGCTTGCTGCTGCAGTAGTTTTTCGGCTTGGTCAGGTGCATTTGTCAGTATCGTTATGTCATCGGCGTAGTCGGCGTCGGTAATTGTTGTTGCGGGGTATCTTCTGCTTCTTTTCTTCGTCAGTTCGAAGCCATTCTCTTTGATTTTTGTCAATCGATGTTCTAAGTACGTAGTCTAGACAAATGATAAAGAAGTACGGGGCCAGCGTGTCCCCCTGGTAGTACTCCTGCTACAATGTCAAAGTATTCTGTGTCTCCATCCGGTGATCGTACTTTTACTTTAGTGTTTCTATAGAGAATCGTTATTGCCGCTACGGTTTCTTTAGGTATGCCGTACGCTAGTAGGGTTTGTTCCATCTTTCCTCTGTGAATGGAGTCGAAAGCCTTGGTAAAGTCGACAAATATTAATGTCGCTTGTAGGCTTTTTGCCCGAACACCTTCAAGGATTCTACGGATGATTAATATTTGAGGTCGTGGATCTATTTCTTCGGAAGCCATTTTGGTTTTTTCTAAGTATGTTGTCGATTTTGGGTTCTATGCGGTTTCGTAGTAGGGCATTGTAAATTTTGGCTGCTATGAATGTAAGTGTTATGCCTCGGTAGTTTTTGGCTAATTCGAGGTCCCCTTTTTTAGGGAAGGGGAGTATGCATCCCTTCATCCATCTATCTATCGGATTTTGATTGTATGCTCCGTCCTTTCTTGTAGTGTTTCGAATCTTTCTTAATTCTAATACGTATTTATCTCTTACATCTTTGTTGTTTAATAGGGCCCAGTCATAGTGTTTGGTGGTCGCTGTTCGTTTGGCGTTTTTTCGTAGGCTTAATCATTTTCAATTCTTCTATGCAATACTTGGTCAGTTCTAGAAATGCGTAAGTTATGATGCAAAGCAGTGAATGTTTCCTTTGTTAATTTTCCTTTTTTTTTTTTTTTCCAAAAATACTATTCCAAGATTCTAACCAGTCACAAAATACAGAAATCTAAAATTTTCTTCATTTGATCTAAGTGATTAGAATATTCATTTCTAAGCCGACAACCTTTATTTGGTGTTTTTACCTTCATTGTTGTTCATGAAATATAAAATGTTTATATATTCTGCAAAATTAGACGAACATTTGTTTTCTTAAAGTTAATAATCCCTGAATAGTATGCTCACTAAAAATTTGCAGAACTAAATTAACATTTTGCCTTTCAAGATTTAGGAGAAAGCACCTTTTGAGGTCAATTTATAACAATATTTGAAAATTGACTGAGATTCCAAGGCATGAAGTTTTTTAAGGTACAAAATGGAGCATGTTGGACATTATCTAATTGATGATTTCCATTATGACAAAATTTTGTGAACACCAAGCATTTACTTGGATCTTTTTGACCAAGCCAATTGTTTCAAATGCATTTTAATATATGAACTGAGTCGAATAGAAAGAAAAGTCGAGACTTCAGAACTGGGTGTGGATATACGATGGAAAGCTTAGGAGGACTGCAAAACAATGATATAGCATTATTATCTGTTATGATTAATCATACTTGAAAGCTTATCTCCTAAAACCAATTATGTTTATGTCAAATAAACTCTCAGCTTTAAGACATTTAGTTGGCATAACCTGCACAACATCCTTATATTGTGAGAATACACTGCTAAGCATAAAAACAAAAGCACTTGTTGCAGCTTCATTACTGTTATCAGATAAGCCAACAATATTTCCACCCTTAAAATCAAAATAAGGTTTTAGGTGAATTTCATCAACAAGTAAAGATACTTTATTGTCATACTGCACCAATAGCTTAAATTTATTTTTAATATACATAAGATTATGTTGCTCAATCAAAGGATTCATATATGTTGATAAAGTTAGTCTTTTAATGGTTTAATAGCTTGGTGAAATTATATTTTTGCTGTCTCTTAACAATCTGTACCCTTTAGAAGAGCAGTTATATAACAAGGAAGAAAATATCATTTATGTGGAATACTCAAACTTATTCTGTGTCATTAGGTTTAGCTGTTCGTATATAAATTTGATAGAATTAAAATCTTTTTTTGCTTGTATCAGTAGTAGAAATAACTAATTTTAATATACAAATTATATTTTGAGGTTTGGTTTGGTGTTCTGTATAGATTTTCTTCATGTTTTCTATAAGAATTTCAAGAGTATTTTGATCCATTACATGTTTAGGAATCTTATGGTTGTATTACGTTGGTAGAATTATGGCGTCGTCATATACCTTTGTTCTCCTTGAAAATGTTTTTTACATGAAGATAGCCTATTAATCCTTTGGTTCACGGCATTAGGGATCTGCCTCAGTACCGATCTTGGGTGATTCGCGGAAATATTTTTGTACCTGGGGCAGAATCTTTCTTACTAAAAGGTTTGAAAGTACCATTATTGTGATGTCAAAGTTGACTATCTTATAGTTTGAGGCTATTTGAATTCTTAGACCTAGTAATTTGAAAGCCCTAATAATTTTCTTCTGTATATTAAAGGTCTTCGGGCCATTACTGTCTGGGATGAAAATAATTCCGTCATCTTAGTAAAGCCCCACCTGCTTCAAGTTGACCATATGACCCAGTGTATCTAGGATATTAATCCCTACCAAGTCGGCTACCTGAGCTGAGTCGTAAGCCCCGTTGGGATGTCAAACTTGTCTACGTGACTTTTTGTGACAATACTCCCTCGGCCCCACCAAATACATCAACTTCAAAATCATTTCAATCTTGGCCAGTGATCATCTAGTGGTTCCAATAGGGGTGTCGCACATTTCTTTGTGGGACAAGAAATACAATCAAGGGAGGGGGAGGAAAAGAACCAAGAACAAACGAGAGCTTGGGTTAACTCGAGTGCAAGAAGGTTAAGTTGTAACACTACATTCCCTGTAGACTAATGATAGCATGTATTTCTAGCGGAAATTCTACAAACCACGAGTGCTGACTGATCTTGACTGGTCTTCCATCACTGCTGCTGGACTCTCTCATGTGATTCATCTCTCAGAAGTCTGGTGTCGACTGGCCAACTGCCCCTCTCCATCGCCCGTCGCCAACTGACTTTTCTGAGTTCATTTTTTCCAACTCCTCTCTCTCTCTCTCGCGTTCCCTTACCCACTTCTGGTCACATCGAAGATCGCGGGCTCAGGCCTTTGTTTGGTTTCGCTCCAAAGCCGACAAAGGGATCGTCTGCTTAGCGGACCTCCCACATAGTGTCACATTTTTACCCAAGTTCTACAGTTATCAGATAGGACAGATTTCGTACATGCTTGGATAATTTCTACCTCCTCTTCCGTGATATCTGTATACTCCCTAGTGTGGTTCAGCCTCTTCAATAGTAATTCCCTAGTAATGGACAGGTATGTCTACTTGGCAATCTAGACGTAATCCTCTGCATTAAATCTTTAGATATAAAGCCTAGTTCAGTTTTTGTTGGGTAAATTAATCTAACTTGCTTCTTATCTAGGAAGTTCCTTTTATGATCCTTAAATAGAATATCGGCACTCTTTTCTTCTATTTTCCCTAATCTATCATATCCATTTTTTTTGAGCAAATTTAGCCGTATCCCTGTTTTGTGTAATTGTGTCGCTATGGTCTATTTTATAGGATTCTGTGATCTTATTAAGGATTTGCTCATATTCACATGGGTTGATCTGATGTTATTAGATTTATCAGTTCTAACCCAAATCTTTGATTTCTTAATGCATTCTGTCCCTTCTGATTTTCGCTTGGAATGCATTTTTTGAGTTTTTGAATTGAATTTTTTGAATTAGATCAAATAGGTCATTTTCAAACTGGTCCAGTCTGCTGTTGCTTGGTGGTGTCCTGCAACTTCAATCTTATGCCAGTCTTCTGTTCCTCTTTTGAGTCTGAAGGGTTGAGATGGAAGTGGGCTTTCCATTGCATCCCTTATCTTATCCGTCAAGGATAGAACAAAATCGTGTTTTTTAGGCATTTGGATGTTCTTTAGGGAATACTTGGGCGTGAATTTCAAACCTGGTTAAGTTGTCATATTAAATTTATTTTGGTGGAGAATATTACTATACTCTCAGTCTCATCAGATGACTCTTTTTACATGCTATTCTTGAAGTTACAGAACAGCAAATGTGGAATTACTGTTCATACATAAAAAAAAATTAAATTCTCAAGCGAGGGCAGAAGGGCTAAAAACAATAGGTATTAGAAATATTAAAGAGTAGCAGGGTGTACCTGTGGGTCAACCAATCCTAATTTGAGCGTGTCAGGAATCCCATATGACGCCTAACCCTCACTTCGAGACGTTGACAAGTCATGTTGAATTACGTTAACAAGTGAATTTATAAATTAAATTACTTTGTTTAAAGATAGGTAGCTTGTCCTTGACGAGGGCATTGTAAATAAAATGACTATCCCATATATATTCTTCATTTACTCCTAATACATATGTTAATTATCTCCATTTTTGTGATCTTAAATATTCCCCTTAATGTAATTAGGAATGAAATAAATAAGGGTAAAAACTTTTCCACAATTAGCATGTACCTTTAATTAACCTTGAAAAGGGTCAAGGGAAATTAACTACTCCAGAGACAAGACTTAATTTTTTGGATTAATATCCGAATTAATTGTTACTAATTTCTAATAAAATCCTCATCATTATCCTTATTGATAAAGAAAAAAGAGCCTGTGCATAAGATCTCCCTTTTTTTTTTTTTTTTTTTTTTTTTTTTTTTTTTTTTCATTAATACATAAGTTACATCTACCATTGAAGCTATTCATGGTAGAAAAGAGCCTGATTATCTTCCACTAAATTTGAGGGGTCAATCCCTGATCTTTTACGGTTCCAAAAATATTTTGATAGAGCAGTCTGGTTTTTAAGTCATGGATTGGAGAAAGAATACCTGTGATTTTACAATCTTTGTTTCCAATTCCCAGCAGAGATGCCTATATAGACTCTCCCCCGTCATTATGTTCTATAGGAGAAATGCATGCATGGTATACAACGTTTCTTGAATTGCAACGTCCACCCAAGGGGCTTTCCTCTTTACTTCTACAGTTACAAGACGCAACATCTGGTCTCCCACCATTTAGTAGCCTCCTGTTGTTTAAAATGTTTAAATGCATATTCTTGGTGCAAAAGTAGCTAATTTTTACTGTGTTCCTATTAAAAATTTTACTGAATGGATTATCTCTATTAAAGTGTTTATCCAGGAGGTGTAGGAAGTATTTACCTATATTAATGTTGGTAAGTTTACAAAAAGGCGGATTAAACCAGACTACCTTTCTATTTCTTTTCTTTTCGAGTGATTAATATTATCACCTACCTTGATGAGTGTGCAGGTCCCACCATTATTACCCTTATTCTTAGAGGCGAGGTCCACCGGGGTTAAATACCCCAGTCTGCTTTGGAATCTGCTGTTCTTGAGGGTGTCATCATCCCTGTGAAGGAATTGGGGATTAACAATAGCTATACATTGAACGTGCATAGATTTGATATTCATCATATTTTATAAAAGAATAATCCACACCCAAGTTGTTGATAGTTAAGAACCATTTTACCATTAGTTTGTTTAGTAACTGCAGACGAACCAGACATGCAGGACACTGCTGGAGAAGCAGGGACGAACTCATAAGAGATGTACTCTTATGGACCCCCACACATGGCCGTGCAAAAGCAGGACGACCAGCACGAACATACATTCAGCAGCTATGTGAGGATACGGGATGTTGTCCTGAAGACCTACCTAGGGCGATGAACGATAGGGAGGAGTGGCGAGAGAGGGTCAGGGATATCCGTGCTACCAGCGCGATATGATGATGGTTATTTAGAATGTTATGCATATTCTTGGTGCAAGAGTAGCTAATTTTTACAGTGTTCCTATTAGAAATTTTACTCAATGTATTATCTCTATGAAAATGTTTATCCAGGAAATGTATGAAGTATTTACCTATATTAATGTTAGTAAGTTTACAAAAAGGCGGATTAAACCAGATTACTTTTCTATTCCTTCCTTGTCCAAGTTATTTTTATTATGTAGTAATATTCTCCGCCGAAATAAATTTATGACAACTTAGCAGGTTTGTTTCCATCTAACTGCACAATTGTAACAATACCCCCTCGGCCCTCGAATACATCAACTTCAAGCCATTTCACTTCTTGGCTGGTGATCATCTAGTGGTTCCGATAAAGTATCGCATTTTTTTTTTTTTTTTTTTTTTTTTTTTTTTTTTTTCATAGCTACAAGAAATACAATCAAGGGAGTGGGAGGAAAGAGAACAAACAAACAATACTTGGGTTAACTCGAGTGCAACAGAGGAGTTATATAACATTGCATTTCCTATGTGCATATGTAGACTAACGCTAGCGTGGCTTTCTAGCGAAAAATTCTACAACCCATGAGGAGTGTTGACTCATCTTGACTGCTCTTCCCTCACTGACTCTTGGACCCTATCTCATGCTGACTGCTCACTTCTGGTGTCGACTGGCCACTCGCGTCACCCTTCGCCAACTGCCTTCCTCTGAGTTCCTTTGTCAACCTCCTACTCGCGTTCCCTTCCTACTTCCAGTCATGTTGGGATTGCGGGCTCAGGCCTTTGTTTGGTTTCATGCCAAAACAGACAAACGGATCATCTGCCTGGCGGACCACCTACATAGTGTTACACTATATATGCTCTGAATGTGAATTTTGTTACATCATTTGTTCCTTTTTTAGGGATTTAAAAATAGCCATACATAGAGCATTCTCATAGATTTGATATTCCTCATATTCTATACAAGAATAATCCACACCCACTGTCTTTGGACGCTGACTGGATATTATATATATCTTGTGCAATTAGAAGGAAATTCGAACCTGGTGAAATTGTCAAATTTTTGCCGGAGAATATTATACTCTCCGTCTCATCAGATGACTTTACATTTTAGACTTTAGGTTGCAGAACAGCAAATGTGGATTACTTTTTATGTCTATGAAAAAAAGGTTATCTTGGCAGTTCTATTTATGATCTTTATATTTAAATCTAAGTACATTTTCCTTCTATCTACAATTTGTAATTTGCTCGCGAATTTAGCCATATCTCTGTTAATTAGTGCAGTTGTGTTGCTATGGGCTAACCTGGTATGTTCTTGGATTTATCCACTCTGACCCAAACCATCTTGGATTTCTTGATTCATTTGATGTCCCCTCTCATTCATTTTTAAAGTTCCTGAATTTAATTTTCCATATTAGACCAAATAGGTCAGCCTCAAACTGATCCAGTTTACAATTGCTGGCTGGCGTCATCTACAAATTTAACCTCCTCCCACCTGGTCTTTGCTCTCTTTGCGTGTCTGAAGGATTGAGATAGAAGCAAGTCTTCCATTGCATCCTTTTCATGAACTCCACAATCTTATCCATTAGATAAAATGAATTAGTGTTTTCCTAGGAACAGGATATTTTTCAAGGAGTATTCTGGCATGAATTTATCCATTTCCATGTATTCCTGGTATCTCTTCGTGTTTCATTCGGCTGAAATTCTCAGTATTCAACTAGTGGTATGTAAAGTCAGCGACTGTAGTCAAGGGCAACCAGAAGGCTCCCTTTTCAATTGCTACTACACTGATGTGTAGGGGAGGGCGCTACTCCCGTCCCTGGATTGCTCCACTTTACCCTTGATACATACCTTATATTGCCAAGTGTGATTTTAAAGTCTTTGGTATGACGCCACCTGGGATTGAACCCAGGTCTCCCAGACCATTGGCAAACACTCTGCCCGCTAGGCCAATGAGCATTTCTGTAGGAAAAACACTCCTGTTCTTATGGAAGCGAGATGCATTTATCAACACCAACCATTTTGATGCTGTATAGGCAGGCAGTAGTAGCAAGGAAAATTGTAATGGATAAGATTTTTTAAAAATTTGTTTATTGCAAAACTATCAGTGGTTGCTTGGTCTAGAATTAGTCATCCAAAGAAGGAAGTGTTCTTTTTTCCCTCTGGATGGGGTCATGAGGCCTCATATCAGTACCTCCTAGCAGGTAGGATTTGACAATGTTTTTTATTGTGGATATTAGCAGGGGTAGTCACTCATGAGTGCTGCTGACCAAAGGTTCATTCTGAGCAATATGAACTATGCTAGTCATTTGAGTCTCCCAGCATGAAGGCCGGTGACCTTGTTGTTCATTGATTCACTTGACCTGAAGGTTTAGGGTAATGTGAATCTATGCTCCAAAACATTTGTAGAATGTTTTAAATAAAGCTAGTCATTGTTGGCTACCTGGCACAAATGTTGGGTCGCCATGAGCAGTGCTTAGGACAAAACTCCTGGATGGAGTCAGGAGGAGAGTGTATGAGGAGGGGGGGTTGTCCAGTATGCATGGTGTGAGTGACCCAGTTCCTGTTGGTCAATTGCAATGTAGAGGTGTGGGTTTGTTAATAAGCCAGTGGTCATCTTTGCCCTCTTCTTAGATGTAGGGTGAACTGTTTTCAAAGGTTCCTGATTGGTTAGAAAAGTTTACTCTTTGAATTTATTTCTACCTTTCGACTGTGTATGTGGAGCCTCCCTGAGCAGTGATGTTTTATTTATTTTGTAATAAGCCACTGTCCAGACATCTGGTTAATGTAACATTTTATTTTTTTTTTTATTTTATCTATTTTATTTTTTTTTCCAGAATGTTTTTACTTATTCATTTGTTTTACTGGAGAGTGGGTACGAAATAGATGTGAAAGTGAATCAGAACAGATTTCAATGGAAGTAATGTAACATTGGCAACATCTTTTTTCAACCAACAACTTCTATGTTGTTGTGAGTGTGTTTCTATAACCGAATGAAACGCCAACTTAGAATCTCAACCATATCCTTATGTAAAAACACTGTTTTCTATATTGTGACAATACCCCCACGGCCCCCGTACTTATCAACTTCTTGTAACAATTCTGTCTTGGCCGGTGATTCATCTAATGGTTCCGATAGGGGTATCACATATTTCTTTATGGCCACAAGAAATACAACCGAAGGAGCGGGAGAAAAAGAACAAACGAACAATAAGGGCTTAGGTCAACTCAAAGTGCGAGAAGGGTGGTTCCGTGACACTGCATTCTCTGTGCATCTGCAGACTAATGCTAGCATGTATTTCTAGCGAAATTTCTACAAAGCTACTAGGAATGCTAACTCCTCCTGACTGGCCTTCCCTCACTGCTTCCTTCTGCTGACCATTGTTGACTGCCCTTCTGCGTCACCCTTCACCAACTGCTTCTCTGAGTTCCTTTTTCCAACTCTGACTTGCATTCCTTTGCCCACTTCCGGTCTTCTCAAAGATCTCAAGGTCAGGCTTTTGTTTGGTTTAACGCCAAAACAAACAAAGATCGTCTGCTTGGCACACCTGCTTCATAGTGTCACGGTCGTCTTTTGCAAATATATATCCACTCCGAATTCGTCCAGAAAATAAATTATGACAGAAGAAGTATGAAAAACAGCTTAGAAGTTAATTGATAACATCTGGCTTTTTATGTTCTGTTGTATTAGCTGCACTAGTCATCTGGCTACTCTTAGATTCATGAATTCAGAAAATGATAAAACAAAGGTTCAGAAGTACAAGAATCATAACTCTCCCCTCCCCCATTTTTCTCTCTCTCTCTCTCTCTCTTCCCCCCCCCAAATAAATGAAAACCTATGAGGGTGGTTTCCCCCGAAACGTAAAGAAACAACACAAAAACTACCAAGATGAGGACAAAGTGTGCAATAAATTAAAAAAAAAAAATTCTCAGGTTAAGAAGCCTCATCTCCAAAATAATTCCAATTAAAGACAATTACTGAGTTTTTTTTTTTTTTTTTAATTACTCTCCCAAAAAATCACCTTCTTCCACATTCATGAAAACAACAATTTCAAGAATCTTAATTTCCTGACCAAATAATCCAGGAAGACTTAATTCCTTTCCAAAACAAATTACGACTCCAGAGGACTTTTAGCTCACCTTCGACTAAATAATCCTGAAGGAATTTCAATTACCGCCATTACTTTCAGCCTTTCATGATTTTGAGCTTCATAATCTCTGCAGTTGCTTTAGTATTGCACCTGGAAGAAACATCTTTGGAAGGCGTCAACATATCTAACCTTCCGGTACCTCATTGTATCCTTAAGATCTTTCTGTCTCTACTAATCCAAGAGCAAATGCTCTCCAGACCTATTGTCACCAGAATCTTCAACACATCTGATCTTCCAACATCTCACCTGATTCTTATCAGATGAACCTTGGTGTCTTCACCATCCTCTGTACACAAATCGGGGAAAATATAATTATAAAGGAACATGTTTTTTTTTTTGTTTTTTTTTTTTCCCTGTACAGCCAGAAGTTTCTGCTCACCTGCCCTGCCAACATTTCATATCACAAATATAACAACATTCACCTTCAGTAGGAGATTCTGATACAATCTATGGCTAATTTGTTGGATATTTTCTGTCTTTTTCTTTTGTGACAATATATAACCAGACCATGCAGTCCGCAGAATGAGGATCTTACCCGACATTGTGTCTACTGGCTCTTAACTGGTTGAGTCAAAATGCATTAGTCCCGGATGATCCCACCAGAAAAGAGCAAGCAAAAACAAGAAGTTCAATAAGGTTTTGTGGAAGTTCAGGTGATATAAATCTATTGTGTTGCATCCTCACTTTTAGATATGTAGTTCCTTTTAACTAAAAACTGCTAGATCTTCAGATCTCTGTATCTTTGACCCTTTTTTCCTTAGTCCATAGCAGAAATGCAGAGGGTCAAACTTCTTCCCCCTGACTTTGTGTGTCTCCTCTCACTGTCATGTCCCTTCGAACTACTCTATCAAGACTTGCTCATATGTCCAGAAAGCGAACATTCCTATTTCCAGATTTTTGACTACCCAACCTGGTCATAAAAAACCCAGACAGTCTCAAAGAGATACTTAAAGGTGTGATGTTTTAAACCACTTATGCATTTTATACGAGCAGAGAAGAATCAGTGATCCCATTCAAATATGTCTCGGCCCCTATATAGCCATATGCATCATTGCCATCATGTTACCCCATATATCCCTGACTCTTTCTCGCCACCTTTCTCTATCATCCATTGCTTCTTGCAGGTCTTCAAAGCTGTTGTATGTAAGTTCTAGATGGTCGTCCTGCCTTTGCTCGTCCATGTGAAGGGGTCCACAAGAGTACATTACTCATAAGTTCATCCTAACTTCTCGAACGGTGTCCGACATGTCTGGTTCATCTTAGATAGTTTTTGTGATGGGTAGTAAGTGGCTGTACAGCTGCTGCTTTGTTGGGTACTGCCTCCAGGACTTGTTCAATATTGCTTGCAGCATTCTTATGTAGTTGCCATCGAGCTGTATCTCCATACATTTAGTTAATGTCCATGTAGTGCATCCATACAGGAGTATCATCACGACTGCTGCTTGGAAGAAACTGCGTCTCATCTCATCAGGTGTGACTTCCATATGACTAGCCTATCGATAGTTGTCTATGCCTTTGCTAGGCATGTGTTAATATCTCTCGGTTGATGACACTCCTTTCTATGTCTTATGTTGGGAATCCAGCCCTGGCCAATATGTCTAGCTTAGCCTGGGAATTTTCAATGACATTCCATCCTTCGGCTCTGCTGTGACGCTGACCCCACACGTCACATCAACTCTTCTAACCATTCGCTTACGGCTGGTGATCAACTAGTGGTTCCGAGGGGGGTAACGCATATTTCTTGCCACTACAAGAATACAATCGAGGGAACAGGAGAAAAACGGGACAGACGAACAATATGCTTGGGGTTAACTCAAGAGCAGAAAGGGAGTATGCAACACTACAATTCCGATAGCATATATGGACTAACACTAGCATGGATTACTAGCGAAAATTCCACAAAGCAACTGGAATGCCATCTTCTTCCCTCACTGTGGCTGGACCCTCGTGTCATGCTGACTCGCCTCTCTGCTACAGTGTCCACTGTCGACCGCCTCTGTCCGTGTCCCGTAACCAACTCTCTTCTCGCGTCCCGTTACCACTCCCGGCCACGCCGAGATTTCAATTCCAAAACCCTTTGTCTGGTTTCGCGCCAAAACAGACAAAGGAATCGTCTGCTTGGCAGGCCACCTACATAGTGTTACACTGCTTCCTCAGATTTGAGCATGGAATATAGAAGGTTTTCTGGTAGTAAACAAAATGTATTACCTTGTATATTTCTTATTGCTATCTGTTGGATTTCATGAGGCTGTTCCTTAATCCTCTGGCACATATTAAAAATGTGCAGTTGCTGATTGTGGAATTTATTTCTTTTAATTTCAAAAAGTTAAATGGCGTTCTGGTCCCTTAGTATTTTTTTTTTTTTTTTTTTTTTCATAGTTCTCTGTCCATTTTCCTCCACACATTTCCTCATACAGCAATGTGTCCTCATCCATTCTCCCATCAACTGCAATACATATAAGATTTTCCATCCTTTGATCATGTTTTTGTTGGGCAGTTGTTTTCACTTTAGTCTTTGCCCTGTCAACTTTACATTTATCAAGAATATTGTTTATATTAATACTGGGTATAAGAATTTGAACAAAAAAAACTGTTTACGAGCTAATCTCGGAAGTAAGTCCTCTTTAAGGTAAGTAAACATTATTTTTAAATTAATGTATTTATTTCAAATTTTATTAAAAAAATTCAGTTATTTTATTAAAAATGGCTGGAAAATCTGCATTGTCAACTCACCATAGAAATGTAATGAAATTTTCTGGTCCACCTACACCATTAAATAAAACGGAGCCTGCAATTTATCCAATATAGTTATTTAATAAATACTTATCCCCACCTTTCCAATTTTGCTATTTCCAAATTAATAGCAAAGGAAGTAATGGATATTTGAAAAGCGGTTAATCCACGTTTACCCTTATTAAATGAAATTACTATTAAAAAAAAGGGGAATTTACTATGCTTCAAGAAAGCAAAATAAATTTTTAAAAAAATGGGGATCCGTTTCCAGAAGTTTTTTCAGAGGTCAGTAAATTTATTCTACTAAACTATTCATTTAAAAATGCACATTTGATTTAAAATAGTAATGTCTTAAATCTCGGCTGTATTATTGTGTTGTTTAAATGAAGAATGAAGACTTATGCGATTTAATTTTCAGGAAAACTTTACTTTTGGAAGGCGAACTTCTAAATTTGCTAACGAAAACCCCCAAAATTGCCCCCCCCCCTGAAAAGAAAGGAAAAAGAAAAAAAAAAATCCAAAACACCTCAAATGTAGTCTAACACGTGCTAAAGACGAAAGCCATAAAAGAGTTGACTCCTCCTCTCTCTTTCTTTCTCTCTCTCTCTGTGTGTCTCTCTTTCTCTCTCTCTCTCTGTGTCTGTCCACCACTAGATAACCATGAAATATACCACAAAATTTCCTTGAATTTTTAACATCCAGCAGTCCTGGACTTTAACTAAGTTAAAACTTAAGATAAAAAAAAAATTTTTTTTTTTTTTTTTTTTATTTTATTACTACCGCGTACACATGGGAAGCAGCATGCTGTACGTGTGAGTCTTGCGGCTTAACGCTCAAGATTGCCAGTTCGATCGGGGAACTACTGCTGCTCATCTATAAGAGTGGCTTCTATAGATGAGAACAAAAACAGCCATTGAAAGATAACCATGACTAGTACTCAAACCAGATCCATAAACCGCATCGCTCTTCGCACGGGTAAAAAAGGGGCGCGTCCTGCTGAGGTTGGAGCCCTGGCCTCGGTGTTCGAAAAATCAGCTACAGAGCTCAAACACAAACATAAACTACTAAAATGCAAACAAACAATACAGATAGCGACATTTAACGTGAGAACCCTAAATAGAATAGGTCAACTAGCAGAGCTAACTGCATCAGCCGTAGAACATAAGATAGATATAATTTGCATACAAGAGCACCGATACACGCACACCGAAGATATCAAGTATCACGAAACTGGAAATGGATGGATGCTGGTGACTGTGTCGGCATGGAAAAACTCTGTCAATGCATCGGTAGGAGGGGTGGGAATACTTCTAGGACCGAGAGCGTTAAAAACACTGAACAGCATTGAGAGAATACAACCTAGGATGATGGCCGCAACGTTTAATGGCAACCCCAAAGCAACAATTATCTCCTGCTACAGCCCTACCAATGTTAGCGAAGAAAACGAAATAGCCACCTTCTACGAAGATCTATCCTCCCTAGTACGTAGCATTCCGAAACACAACCTGCTAGTCATTGGCGGAGATATGAATGCACAAATCGGGAAAAACAGACACAACAAATACAGCCTACACTACACGTCTAACAGGAATGGACAGCATTTAATAGATTTCATGATAGAAAATAGATTAACCTGCCTCAATACAAACTTTCAAAAAAGGGAGGGGAAATTATGGACCTACACATACGCAAATAAGAGTAAAGCACAGATAGACTACGTCCTTATAAACAGGAAATGGAGAAACAGTGCGATGAATTGCGAGGCATACTCCTCCTTCGAGGGTGTGTCCTCCGATCATCGAATAGTTACGGCCAAAGTACTACTAAGCCTAAGAAAAAACGCCACACGTAAAGCCACGACCAAGCACTATGACTGGGCCCTACTCAACAACAGAGATATTAGAGACAAATATGCATTAGAATTAAGAAACAGATTCGAAGCACTACAAGAGAAGGTAGAAATAGGCACCCCAAATGACGAATATGAAAATTTTGTAGAAGCGCACCTGGAGGTGACAGAAAAGTGTATTCCAACAAAACCTAGAACTAAATATAGAGTCCCTTGGGAAACGCTAGCGGCTAGAGAAAAACGTGCACTTGTGAAGACTGCCTCCAAAAACTATCAACAGAACCCAACAAATACAAATGCACGAGAACTAGAAAAGGCGCAACATCAATTAACAGGAATATACCTAAAAGAACAGGCAGAATACGTACAAAATCAGATAGATAAGATTAGAGACTCGGTGGAAGATAGGCAATCCAGGATAGCCTGGCAAACAATAAACGAAGTAAGTGGAAGAAAGAGCACAGCCAAAGCAAAATTGAAAGCTGCAAGCCAACAAAGAATAAAACTGTGGGAACAGCATTTCAAAAATCTACTAGGAAACCCACCGGAAATAACGGATGAACCGATCACCAGAATTATTAGTAAGCAATTAGACGTAAAACTAGGTCCTTTCACCAAAGAAGAACTCGACATGGTTCTCAGAAGAATTAAAAATAGGCAAGCGGCGGGGCTAGACGAGATCCCCCCAGAAGTGTGGAAGACGAGACAATTCGACGATATACTGCTCCGGCAATGCAACGCAGTCTATAGTCAAAATAGGATAGAACGATGGACGAAGGGATGCATCCTTCCATTCCCTAAAAAAGGCGACCTCGGACTAGCCAAGAACTACCGAGGGATAACACTTACATCCATAGCAGCCAAAATCTACAATGCCCTACTACGAAACCGCATAGAACCCAAAATGGAAAACATCCTTAGGAAAAACCAAAATGGCTTCCGGAGAAATAGATCCACAACCTCACAAATACTGACCATCCGTAGAATCCTGGAAGGCGTTCGGGCAAAAAACTTACAGGCGACATTACTATTTGTCGACTTTACCAAGGCCTTCGATTCCATACACAGAGGGAAGATGGAGCAAATCCTACTAGCTTACGGCCTACCAAAAGAAACCGTAGCAGCGATAATGATTCTCTACAGAAACACCAAAGTAAAAGTACGTTCACCAGATGGAGACACGGAATACTTCGACATTGTTGCAGGAGTACTACAAGGAGACACACTAGCCCCGTACCTCTTTATCATCTGTCTAGACTATGTGCTTAGAACATCGATCGACAAAATCAGAGAAAATGGCTTTGAGCTGACTAAGAGAAGAAGCAAAAGGTACCCCCGCAAAAACAATCACGGACGCCGACTACGCTGATGACTTGGCGTTACTAGCGAATACGCCTAATCAAGCAGAGACACTACTACATAGTCTGGAACGAGCTGCAGCTGGCATTGGCCTACATGTCAATGCAAACAAAACCGAATATATGTGTTACAACCAAACAGGCAACATTGCCACACTAGACGGAGCCTCTCTGAAACTAGTCGACAAATTCACCTACCTAGGAAGCAGCGTCTCATCAACCGAGAAGGACATCGACACACGACTGACGAAGGCATGGACAGCTATCGATAGGCTCTCGATCATATGGAAGTCGGACCTAACAGATAAAATGAAACGCAGTGTCTTCCAGGCAGCGGTTGTGTCGATACTGCTATATGGATGCACCACATGGACGCTTACGAAGCGGCTGGAGAGGAGGCTGGACGGAAATTACACAAGAATGTTGAGAGCAGTATTAAACAAGTCCTGGCGACAACACCCCACGAGACTCCAACTATACGGACACTTGCCCCCCATCACAAAAACTATACAAGTTCGACGAACCAGACACGCGGGACACTGCTGGAGAAGCAAGGACGAGCTCATAAGCGATGTACTCCTGTGGACCCCCACTCATGGATGTGCAAGTGTGGGACGACCAGCACGAACTTACATACAGCAGCTATGTGAGGACACGGGTTGTAATCCTGAAGACCTGCCGGAGGCGATGAGTGATAGGGAGAAATGGCGAGAGACGGTCAGGGATATCCGCGCAGACGGCGCGACATGATGATGATGATATTGGATAAATTGGAGGCTCCGTTTTATTTAATGGTGTAGGTGGACCAGAAAATTTCATTACATTTCTATGGTGAGTTGACAATGCAGATTTTCCGGCCATTTTTAATAAAATAACTGTAAACAAAAAATATGTACTATCAGAAATTGAATTACACAAATATTTTTAATAAAATTTGAAATAAATACATTAATTTAAAAATGTTTACTTACCTTTTTTAAAGAGGACTTACTTCCGAGATGAGCTCGTAAACTCTTTTTTTTTTTTTTTTTTTTTTTTTTTTTTTTTTTTTAATGGTTAAGTCTATTTCTGACGTTGCGAATCCAACCCTGGCCGATGCATCTAGTTCTGCCTGGGAATTTTTGCCAACACTCAATTCCTTGGCTCTGCTGGCCAATCCGAGATAACTACTACCATTCCCCACGTTGTCTTTTGATTCGAATGGCAGTGTTCTGGCTAACTCAGATCGTTTCCAATTTTGGCTGGAATCAACGCCGAAATAAAATTGTTGGTGGGAGAGAGATTGTACCTATTGCTGTTATCAAAATGCATAAGGAAAACAACGCTTTCAAATTTCTCCAAGCTATTGTTTTTATCTATGATGTATGTATTTACAAAATGTGTAGAATACAATAAGGAAAAAAGAAAAAGGTCTTCCGAAACTTATTTGTTTGTTCGGAAATGTGACAGATGAAACGGGTATGAGGGAGGCAATTATTGCTCTTGGTTTTCTTAGCAGAAAAATAATCAGTTGTCTCTGCTTTTTACTTTGAACTCTCGGTTCTAGACTAATCTTGGCTTTGAGTCGAAGTTCTAAGATAGGTACTGCACTGGACCCTTCTGTCTCTCTGAATCTCTCGTCTTCGACTTGATCTGTACTCGTCTATGGGCATCGTGCTTTGCTTATATAAATTGGGGTGGAGTTTCGATGATCTCTGGGCACGCCTATGCATAATGTGACGGTTCATAAAATATTTATCCCAGGACGGGAGTTTATTTTACACAAGCGATGTCAGGGCAGTCTGGCACTTGACCCCTCACAAAAAGTCTTAGTTAAGATTCCTTTTGGTGGGGGGCATATGGGAACTGGCAGATAATGTGGGGGGTTAATTTGGGGCTAGACTGATCGTCACTGGCATGGGGGTTTCCAAATTTCAAGTTACATACACCCACCAGGCCACTTTGTCTTCCTATCCGCTAGGCTAACAGAAGACATGGAGCTCTAGGTTGAGATAAAATATTATTTACTGTAAAAACATTACACGGGAAATTGGAATTGTCGATTAACGGCAAATAGAACATTTAGGTAAAATAAATTGAAGCAAATGAAGCTGAAAAAAGATGCATGCAAAACAAGACGACTCGCTGGGTAAATAGCACAACAAATAAATTTCAACGAGGGTACATTTAAAATATAACAAATTTTAATAGTTGAGGTCCAAACAAATATTTATAGGGGCCAGCTATATTTCACCAGTCCACAGTCTCAAACACAAATGTCTTTCTTTTTCTTTTCTTTGTACTTTACTCTTGAACCTTGAAAAGTTGGCTAAGTCCACCCATTTGTTTACAGTTTATGAAATGAATCTTTCCATTCTATTGCTCTTCTTTTCTTTATATGCTGCTTTCTTTAAATTGAGAGAGGGCATATAATTGCAATATTAAGGGTGGAGGGAGAAAACAGTTTTAAGATTTACTTAGCTTTTTCAATGGGTTTCTTCTGAGATTTCTTTCCTTTTTACGGTGTTCTGTAGAATTTGGCGGGAAGGCACCAGTTATCTTCTGTCCAAAATTCATTCCGCTCTTCCCCAGAGTTTCGGCGATAGTTTCAATACATCTTGTCACACCAACTGCTGTCCTAAAACTTAATTCTTTTCACAGGCGAACAAGCCCGGATTTTTTTTTTTTTTTTTTTTTTTTTCTTTTGGCATCAGGTCAGCACGTCCTCTCACAGCGACCTCCGTCCTAAAAACTGAAATTCTTTTTCCCTCTGAAAAGGGCACTACTTCCGGCACTAAGGCTTCGGCCAGTCATTTGGTTCCTTCCTCCTTCACCTTCCAGTCAGGCTATTCATTCGGGCTACTATACTGACCTCTATATCCCCTTCTCTGGTCACAGTGTAGGCTGCCCTTGGTTTTCATTCTGACCTGGATTCGTTACTTCGTTCAACAGGCAGGCCGAGGAGTTGACCTACATTCCTATTCCTCTTTTAACAGTCAATGTTTGGGGCCTGTTAATTCAAACACAGAGGTAGGAGAAATTGATCTTGCCTCTCGCCTCTGGCATACCACGTGATAATGATATGTAAATCGCCAAGTTGACCAACTTTTTCCACATTTGGCCGCTGCGTTTAAAGAGATACTTGAAGTTTAGCTTCAGTACCCCCTGCTGATCCCAAGCAGACGGTCAGTACTTGAAAAAGGACAAATCCTCTTACATGGTCTCAATCTTAAGCTTAAACTTATTCTTGGTTTGACCACACATACTTTTATTACTATCGCCACCATAAGATCCACTTAAGTTGATTTTATTTCCAGTATGAACTTTCATTCACCTCTTAGCCTGTACAAACTTCATTACTGTTTTCTTTTATATTAATGCTAGATTCACTTTAAAGAATCTCAGGACATCAGTCGAAAGTTTAAGAAATAAATAAAATAGGATAGGAAATAAAATAAGAAAAAAAAAATGAATTTTCCTTAATTATTTCCCTAGAATCGTTAATAATCAGTCTGGGGGTGGGGTGGAGTTCTCTCTGTCACATATTTTTAATGATAACTACAAGAGATATTAGTGATAATTAAAATCGTAAATATTTAGGGGGAGGTAATTTCAACTGATAACTATTTTTTAAAAAAAAAAAAAATATATATATATATACAATAAATAAAACGGCATATGTAAATAGCTATTTGTATGTTAAATTAAATATAGTGTTTTTATTCCTTTTTAATTTTCATATTTTCATTTAATTTCTAAAATACTAAACTTAAATAAAACTGAGCTTTAACAAAAATAAAATACAATTAAAATATTTTAGAGAACGCGTGTTGCCAGTGACGCCTATACAGTAATAAAAAAAAAAAAAAAAAAAAATTTGGTCTCTAAGTTTGCTTGCTCAAAGAAATACAAATTTTTGAAGATGTTTCTTGTGGGAACTTTTGACATAATTTTGCAACTTTCTTTGAGAGTTTTTTTTTTGTGTTCCAAAATCAACCTACCCTTATATATATATATATATATATATATATATATATATATATATATATTATCCTGGTCAACCCACAGCTATACACAAGCACTCATGCCCAACAGCATAAGGCTAGTCTATATGCTACCATCAAAAGTGTCACCTTCACCTCTCCCAGCCCTTTTTTTTTTTTTTTTTTTTTTTTTTTAATTACAAATAAAAATGACATTGTGATTCTCAGATCTGGGTGCCACTGAGAAGAGAAAACATCATTTACAACTAGAAGACAAGAAAAAGAACATAAGCAAGGGGGTTCAATTATCTCCTCATCAAAAGAAAAAAAATGAACTGGGACAGTAAAATCACTCACCCCTCACAAATAAACTAACCAAAACATACAAAAAAAGACAATGATCGATGGTTTTCCTCCTCCTTTCTTTCCTAGGGTAAAGTCCAGATGGGTTCAATCCTCCTTCCATTCTTTCTGAAACAAAAACTGCAAATCCATGTTGCTGCCAAAAAATACAGCACAAAAACAAAGAAATCAAACATAACTAGTCAGTGTTTTTTTTTTTTTTTTTTTTTTTTTTTTTTTTTCCCCTTATGTGAGAGGAGGACCCATAACACCTATCCACATTTAGAGCAGCTACAGTGTCTTTGGTCATGTGGGTCCCGGTTATCGTGACTGATATTTTTTTTCTTAAAAAAGGCATTAAGAACTTCCCCAACTATGAAAAGTGCTGCTTTTTTTTTTTTTTTTTTTTTTTTTTTTTTGTTGTAGCAGTTTTGACTTGTCTCCATGCTTTTTCACTGAGTCTCCAGAACTTGGACCTCATGCTTCTAGGAATAGTAGTATTGGGTTTACTTGTACCTATCATTCTTACTTTCATTATTTTGGACCCAAAGATCTCTAGTAAAAATGCTATATGGCTTCAGATCAATATAATATCTTCATACATATCACTCTGTCAAGATTTTTTGAAGAAAGAAATGCAACATACTAAGCCCTCGTGGAAATGAATAAATCGATGCCAGAATACTCTATGAAAAATATTCCGTTCTTAAGGAAACAATTCATTGTCTTTGATGGATAAGATCATGGCATTCATTAGGAGAATGCAGTGGAAGACCCACTTCTATCTTAACCCTTTGGACTCGCAATGGGAGCAGAGACTAGGCGGGAGGAGGTTGAATTCACAGAAAACACCCCCCAGCAACCATAAACTATACCCGCTTGAGGATGACCTGTTCAGACTAATGCAGAAAATTGATTTCACAAATACAGAAAATGGATTCCCGGTGAAGATGAAGGGATATAGATTGAATCAGGAAATCCAAGAAAATTTGTGTTTGAGCTGTTAAATCCAAAAATATATACCAAGTTTGCGCATGTCTAGAGGACCCAGTTCTTCGACAGCTGCCAGAGATTACTGCCATTTGCGAATTATTATCCTACTGAATTTTATAGATTTCCATGACAAAATACCTAACAAAAACTGGGCCCTCCTGAGTTGTATAAGTTCCAGAGTGTTTGAATATATCAAAGGATATACTGACTTCGAAGTTGTCAGAAAAGCTGGATGCCTTTTTCATTTAAACACCTAATGAGATATTAGCAAGACATTTGTTAGTTACTCGATGACAGAAGCCAAGAGTCACTGGACAAGTTTTTTCTTTTTCTTTTTTTTTCCAGAATTAGAAAAACTTCAATTTCAGTGACCAAACTGCTAAGGGATAGGGTAACAAAGCTATGCGTGATGCCTTCATCTCCGGCTTGAACTCACATTACATAGTACAGCAGCTTGGACTTAGCGTACACTCAAGTATCTGCTCTAGATTTAGTGCAACAAAATAACGAGTTGTATACTACTACGGAAGCTCAACTGGCGACATTAGTCAACCTGGAACCTGCCAAAAGTAGTTTATGAACCCTCAGTCAAACCTGAAGAACAAGCTATGGCCGTGGCTTACCAAACTAAATATGTATGCTTCTTTTGTGTGTTCCCTTATCATTCAATGGATCGCTTTCCTGCTTGTGTGCCAACATGAAAAAAGTGCTCAAAGAAAGGATATTATGATCTTGCATGTCAGTCCAAGCCCTTGTTGGCAACTATGGTAGATCATCATGTACTAACCATGTGTGCTAATGTACCGCGGTAACTCCATTCCTCTATAACATTTGTAATAATCAACAAAATTCAACTGACTGCTCTACTTGATTGTTTTAGTACTGATAGCTAAATCAACGCCTGAGTAGCGCGAGAATTACTTGGAAATTCGCCCCTCTAATAAAAGTATTATCTTGGCTAAAAAAACTTTAAACATGGTCTCAAGGGGATACATAGTTGTGAATTAACTTTACCTTAAGGGCCAGTCATATGTTGCTACCCGTCTTGATGTCCTGAAGAATTTTTTCTGATATGATACTCGGCCAGGATTTTCTACACCGGCATATAACATTTAAATACGGCGGAATAACTGAGCAACAATATTCATCAATTTTGCATATCAAATACAGCAGAGATGGAAGAGCCTTCCTGATTTTCTTATATATTACCAGGTCTTAAACCTATTGGTGTAAAATCAAGGCACTTTAGTAAGGAGGATCATTCTTTCAGAAATTGCTTTCTAAAGGTATAATTGAAGAAAGTCTCTCCTTGTGGAACTCAACTAACGGACCCAACCAACTGCAAAAAAATGTGCGTAGATGACTTTCAAACAATAAACCTATATACAGAACTGGAGGCCTACCTTCAAAGAAATAAGATCAACAACATTGGCTCTTTTTTTTTTTTTTTCTCCCCTTTGACCTCAAAAGCACCTACCACCAGGTGCTGCTAAAAGTATCTGATAAGAAAATACGCAACATTTTAGGCGAATGGTCGTTTGTCTCAGTTCTGTAGGATTCCGTTCATTATCAAAAACAGGCGTTGTGTTCCAGAGAGCTGTAGACAATCAAGAAAGAAAATTTATGTGATGCTTTTCCTTATGCAGATGACGTTGCTATTGCAGGAGGTACAGTCAGAACATGACCAACATATTCTTAGCAGCAGCTATCATCTTCAACAGTTCAGTCAACTAATATTTTAGAATAACATATCAGCAGTGGAATTATTTAGCCTGACTCGGAGATTATGCCCTTTAAAGGAACGACCTCTTCCGGAAAACTTGAAATCTGCTAAAAGAGCACTTAGTATGTTTACGTATTATGCGAAATGGATACATAAATTTTCTGACAAGATTCGACCACAAGTAAAAAAATTAAATTAAAAAAAACCCACTTACAAAAGCACTCGAAGCCTTTAAACAAATAAAACGGGAACTGGAGGTCGCTGCACTAAAACAGATTGACAGGAGTTTATCATTTGAGGTGGAATGTAATGTCAGATGTAGCCATTTCTACTGTCCTTAACCAAGGCAGACATCCAGTAGTGTTCATGTCTAAGATGCTTCAAGGAGGCAAATTGAAGTATCATATAGAAGAGGAAGCCATGGCAATCGTGGAAGCAGTTCAGAAGTGGAGTTACTATTTGACATGCCAACATTTTACTTTGATTAGAGATCAGTGGCTTTCATATTTTCTAATGAAAAATTCATCAAAGAATGCGTAAATTCATGAGTGGCTGTTAAAACTCTCGTCTTTTGATCACACAATAAAATACTACTCTGGCGAGGAAAATGTTATCCCTGACACACTAATCCACACATACCTGTTCACTCATTGATTCTTCTACATTTGTTGACCTTCACAATGGGCTATGACACTAGGGAATTAAACAACTCTTAAACTTTGTTCTGGACTGCTAACACATCTTGACTGGTCCCTTCTGTTGTCTATTCTCGACTGCGTCTCTTCGCCAACTGACCCTCTCTGGGTTCCTTTGCTGACTACCTTTCCTCTGCCACTTCCGATCTCGCCAGATCTCAAGTCCCAGCCCTTTGTTTTGTTTCATGGCAAAACAGACAAAGGGATCGTCTGCTTGGTGGACCACCCACAGTGTCACAGCTCTGTGTAAAGTAGAACAAACTGCATACTTATGCTAAACTGAATTGTTTGAAATAGAACTGTTTGTATAAAAATGGATTTGGCATTGAATAACCTCCAAAGGTTGATGTGCCATAAAACCCAAACAACCAACTGACCCAAGTATTGATTCTAACCACCTAAGATCAATGTTGAAGCAGATTCTTAATGCCATGAAGCCCTTAAAAATGGCAGATTCCAAGGTTAACTAAAATGTGAACAATGAACTTTGCTTCTAATGGAAGTAGTAGTAGTGGGACCGACCTACTCATCGAGGTAGGTGACACCAATAATAATCACTCAAATAGACGCGGAAAAAATAGAAAAGTAATCTGGTTTAACCTGTCTTTCTGTAAACTTAACAAAATTAACATAGGTAAATATTTCCCAAACCTCCTGGATAGGCACTTTAAAAGAAACAATCCATTTTAAAAAATGTTTAATAGGAACACAATAAAAAATTACTCTTGTGCAAAACAATATGCATAGCATCTTAAACAGCCACAACAGGAAGAGGAATAGTGGGAGACCCAATGAAGTATCCTGTCTCTGTAGAAGAAAAGTAGTGCCCCTTTGGGCGGACAATGCAACTCTAACATCGTATACCAAGAGTGCAACCCCCGTGGAACATAATGACAAAGAGTGTTTATATAGGTATCTCCGCTGGGGATTGGAAACAACGTCTATTCTCTAATCCTTGACTTGAAAACCTAATCACTCTATCTAAATACTTTGGAATCTTCAGGATCATGGGCTAAACCACCACCACCAAATAAAGTGGAAAATCTTCAACTACGAATAGCTTTAAATTATCCTGACTCGTATATCTAGTCAACGTAGCTTCTACTCTAGATAAAAACAAGAAATTGATTATGGTTGTTGTGGGCATTTATTTCAGTAACAACTAGTATTATATGATGGGGATATTGAGGAGATTCTTGGAACTATGTATAGTGATTTTTGTTTGTTTTTTGTTTTCGCTCGAATTGGTATGGGTTGACCTACAGAGACACCCTGCTCCTGTTTTTAATGTTTCTAACACTATTATTTTGACCACCTCACCTGAGAATTTTTTTCCATCGTACATATGATCTGTAATTCTGCATTTGCTGTTCTATGACCAAGTTTAACATGTAAAGTCATCTGATGAGGCGAAGTATATTCTCCACCAAAATAAATTTATTACAACTTAACCTGGTTTGAGTTTCCTTTTTATTTGTACTGTATAGACTGTAATCCATATTTGCTGTTTTTCCAACCTCCAATTAAACGTCTGAGGTCATCTGATGAGATGGAGAGTATAATGATATTCTTTGCCGAAATAAATATGACAATTAAAGCAAGTTTGAGTTTTCTTCTAATTCCATTTTGTGTGTGATGATACATTTTGACTGGATAATCAGCACTTTAGTGGTGTTTGTGTTTTTGTTTTTTGTTTATCGTGTACTGACAGTGCTTTCATGTGCTTGCTGACATCATGAGAAAGTTATTGGAAAATGCTCACACCATCCATTTTTACAGGAACTGTTCTTTTTTTTTTTTTCCCACACAATTCTCTTTTCAAGTAAGAAAGAACAAACAAAATCCTCATTGTTTTCGACATGTCCTTTCTATTATTATTCTGAAATAAAAAAAAAATTTAAATTTTTTTTCTTCCCCCACCGCATTGTAATTAGGGGTTCCTTTCAATTTTCATGACTGTTAAATTTCTGCCTCTTTTGATATCGAGTTTATTGATCTGCATTCTCGGATTTATTATATTGCAGTCAATTGTCCCCAGTCCTGACATTCCTGAGAGCATTTATTGAACAAATGATATCTCCTAGCATTTAGCTTTGATAAGATGTTCGAACAGATTCTATGGGTTTAGTTAATATTTTCGTTGGATTCCATTAAAGGGGATTTTTTTTTTTTTTTTTTTTTTTTTCTGATGAGACTTTTTGTCTCTTAAATAGTGGAACTGAGGCGGACTTTTTTTTTTTTACTTCCCCTAAAAATAGAAACTAACTATATATATATATATATATTACCGAATTGGGAAATTCAGTTGGGGTGCGAAACGTCGGTTGAATAGAGGCGGGTTTTTATAAATATACTAGCTGTACCTGGCCACACGTTGCTGTGGTTTAGTTGGTTTGAATGAGGGGGGTGTGAAGAAAATGCATGTTTCTAATGTTCCAATAATCTTCAAATAATTGGATCATCTATAAAAATGTAAATGTCTTACTAACCGATAATCTCAAGTTTATATACTTATTTTCCAAGTACTGGAAAATTAAACATATTAGAAACATACATATTTTTTTCCATTTTAAGCAAACTGAGCCACAGCAACGCGTGGCCGGGTACATCTAGTAAGTATATAAAAAATACTCTCTGAAAATTTTTAACCAATTAGTTGTATAAAACTGGAGATTAACGGTTTGTAACAAACATTTACATTTTTATTTATATAAATTAGATATATTACACTTATATGTACCAATAAATGATTTTTAATTGTTAACGGAGGGCTTTTTTTTTTTTTTTTCTTTTTTTTTTCTTGACTTTGATTTGGCAACACCCATGCCATTTGTTTCAACGAATCGCCCCGACCGTCAGAAAAAGTTCCGAATAGATTGTCATCACTCATCAGTGGATCTTTCAAACACAACGTGGGTGCAGACAGGATTAATGAATAAACTCTGGAAACACATATGGCGCTGTTACCAGGATAAGACCAATTATTACATTTGGTACCACAAATGTTGGCATTCACATTGGTATTACATTTGGCGCTGGTATCGGTGATCGTGCCCAAAGCATAGTACTACAAATGGCACCGGTAACTGGATCAAGCAATATTATCACACTTTATTTAAATCTAGTTGCATAGGAAGAACTAATCAAAACCTGGATGCTAGAATTGGAGAGCTTTATTCAGAAACGATTATACAAAATGTTTACCCCATCTAATGATAAAAAGATTTTACGCGGCGTAGGGGTATGGAAAGAAGCAGGTAACATGAATTGTTGGGTTGAGAGCTCAAGATCCTTAAGAGAGGGTCTGAGATAATTAAAAATTAAGATAAAAAAGAATAGGGGTCGAGGGATCTTGGATGCTAAGAATTAGAGGGTGGGGCCAAATGATTCTCAACAAGGGAATAAAAGGATTAAGATTGACTTACCGGGCTGGGGTCCCGAAAGATCCAGACTGTCGTTTCTGTGCGCTTTCGTACGATCAGGCTCGCTGCATTCACCCACCTATGGTCGAATATTATGCAGTCCAAACGTCTTATTTTGACTCTAATCTGATGCGATGAGAAATGTTTTCGCCGTCATACGATCCCTTCTTTCACATCGTCCAAACCACCATTCGAGCCACGGTTAGTATCTCAAGAAACACCACACGTTTCTCACCTTTCAACGTAGGGTCAAAATTGTCCACGAAGTATACAATATCGAGCAGCACTAACTGTTTATGATCGATGCGGAACATCCACTCTCAGATGTGATTACTAAACAGGCGAATCTGCTCGCAGAGGTGGACTGCGGGCTCAGCCGTTTCTTCCTATCGTCTGCCGTAGCGGGTGAAATCGGACACGTCTGCCTGGCCCACCTTGAACGTCCATTCCGAGCAAGTCACCAGGTGAACGAGAACTTGTTGAAAAGGTCCGTATCTGGCGCCCAATTCCACTGGAAGTGAATCTCCTCCCTTGACACGTCCAGCTGTTTTTTGGAGCAGATCCGAAACGGAACCTTCTGCTAGATCCCGATACAGCTCCTGCTGTTTTTTTCCAATTGCTTCTCTTATTTGCCCTCTGGGTTTTTGAGGTTTTGGGGGGCGAGATTTTGCAAGATGGCCCCACCTGCTTGCAGTTCCAGCAGTGTGGCGTCTTGCCCTTTACCAGCACCATCATTTTGCATTCCCGGAAGTGAATTGGAAGACTTCCCTGTTTAAACAGATACGGAAGACATTGTCACCTTGGGCGGTCCTAGTAGTTGAACGTAGGGAGTCTCTTCCTCAACGCAGCCGTTGGCACTGAGGAAAGAGGCCAAGATGTGGCCTGTAAGGTCTACTGAGACATTGCAGACAGAGACCTGGATCTAGCTGGTATCCATATATTCTGGTTGAAGCCGGAATAATTTCGTTAAAATGCTCCTTCCAACCAATTTAGCAACTTGCTTTTAGCAGTACCGACATGAGATGCCAGCAGTACGGAGGAGCTCCTCGAAGATTTCTTTCTTCATGGAAGAATGTTCAATCCTGCCAGTCTCCTTATTTTAAGGTCAGAAATGACGAACGACAGTATTCGGGACTCCAACGTTTTGTAAATTTCAAGGATGGCCAAGAAGGTATTGCTCTGAAATTATTGGGTATACTTACCCACCATGTCTTTCTCATACTCATCCGGGTCCTTCTGTTTGATCTTCCAGGAGGCTGGCGTTACTAGTGTGTCTGTTTTTCCTTCCGTGGGGTTTTGTCCTGGTGGTATTGGACTGGCCGTTGGAGCAGTTGAGACGGACTCCTGAGATCGGGGGAACTGGAAGCAACGGCCGATTAGCCCAAATAGGACTGACTAAAGAGATAGTCCAGTTTTCTTGGCTGCCTGATCAGGACCTTGGTCACCCACGTCCTTTTTGCTCTTCTGGCTTGGCAGGGTAGGCTTCCTCAGTGGTTGAGTTAGCCATTGTTCCAGATCTGGTGATGGTCATGGGAGCGCCATGGTTTTCGCCAAGACCTCTGTTTTTTTTTTTTTAATTGGGCCTTGGGATAGCCTCAAATAATCCCTAGGAACACACCGTGGTTGCAGGAGAAATATAGTGGTGGTTGTTAAAAGCAGTGGGTGCTATTGAAAGAAAGTGCTCTGAAGGATTCAGAGGTTGGTCAACTGACGCTTGTAAGAAACAACTGTGAGGTTGTCGCGAGATTATTTGGAGGACTATGAGTTCTGACCTGCGATTAGCTGGTGGACAAGCAAAATAGACAAAAATACGGTGGTTTCAAAAAAATTAGACTCAAATTCATTCATGTAGGTTTACAAGTCGAATGTTTTTTTTTGGGGTTTTTTTTCAGGTTTTATATCGGTTAATATAGAAGTCATTGTTTTGAGTTAGAATTCTTGTAGCGGTTGGTTCTTTCTTTGTCTTTTTCCTCCATTTTTTTTTTTCTCTTTCTCAGAGTAAATCGTCTGTTATCCCTTGTGGGTACATTTTTATTTCCCCATTCATTATTTGATATTTGATATGCCATAAAGTTTTTTGTTGTTTTACTCTGGTTTGTTGTGTGTTTGTGTGTACGTATGTATAGTTGATCATATTTACCCAACCTCTCCGCTCGGGCAGGATATGACACAAGGTCAACTTTTAAGCGGAGTTTAACAGGTTTGAATTCAGAGGTTTCCTTCTCCTACACTAGTTGCCTCACCAAGGCTGAAGAACAGTCTGCCCTACTATTTACCCATAACTGGAGGGAGAATAATTGGATTCATACCTTTCCCAAGGGTATTAGTGCTATGTGAAATGCAATCAGTCTCGTCGAGGATTTGAACTCGTGTCACCGTGTCCATTTCATACGACAATAACCATTACACCACGGGCACCTCCTATACGTATGTATAGTTGGTACGTTATAGAGTTTATTGATCGTTTTTGTTTTTTTACCATGTTTATATTCGTTAATGTAATTACTTCTCTCTCCGTCTGTCTATGGAGCCGTTTTGGCGTGTATTTTATTTATTTGTTTCAATTTAATAGATTTTTAAACTTTGACTTAAATGAGTGATTTTTACAACTGACTCATCACTTAAATAAGGTGATGATACCTCAATTCTCAACACTTCCGAGGATTCTTTAAATTGGGAACTGATCTCGATACTTTGCGAACGGTATTTTACTGATTAAGAATTAGGGGGTGTCCTCGTGGTGTAATGGTTAAAGCGACGGACTGCGGAATCGTAGTACGCGAGTTCGTACTCCAGTCGCGCCATTACGTTCACTTTCGGGCAAATACCCTTGGGAATGGTATGAACCCCCTTATCCTCCCAGCTATGGGTTAAATAGTACCACTACTGTTCTTCTAGGAGAGTGGCTTTGGCATTAAATAACCTAAAAAGAGTTGATATGCCATTCAAAACAAAACAAAACAAAATGATTAAGAATTAGATTCCGAATACGACACCGTCCATTCTTATCAGAAACGTCATTTTGACTTGTATCTTTTTCATCTCTTCTCTTAAATTTCATTACTGATGTTAATATGTTACCTCATATCGCAAAAGGCGTTCGAGAAATATTTTGAACCATTGAAAACATTTTTTTTTTTTTACTTTACTTTACTGATTACATGTGTAATCCCTTTAAGAAATTAATGTGTTTTCTCAGGTTTCTACGTTTTGGAATTTGTTGGATTTCTTTTACGAAGTAAGGATTCTATTTTCATGTCATCCTTTTATTCCTAACTGTTCATTACACACACTGAATGCCTAATTATTTATTTTTTTAAGGCCAAATCAATAAAATCAGAAAGTCGGTTGGAGATATACAACCATGAATAGCATGGCAGGCAGTCAATAAAGTGAGCAGATGTAGAGCTCCTTAAGAGCTGCCATTCAAGAAGAAAGAATACAGATATAGAAAGATTTCAAGTATCTGCCTGGAAACTCCGCTAAAGTCACTGAAACGAGGAAACTTACGGGGAAAGAACTTAACGTAGTACTGACAAAAATTAAAAAGGGAAAGCTTCAGTCCTCGACAAAATAACCCCAGAAATATAGAGGGGGGTCCTCGTGGTGTAAAGGTTAAAGCGATGGACTGCGGAATCGTAGTACGTGAGTTCGTACTCCAGTTGCGCTATTACGTCCACTTTCGGGCAAATACCCTTAGGAAAGGTATGAACCCCTTATCCTCCCAGCTATGGGTTAAATAGTACCGCTACTGTTCTTCTAGGAGAATGGCTTTGGCATTAAATAACCTACAATAGTTGATATGCCATTAGACAAAGACACCAACCAACCAGAAATATGGAAGACAATGACATTTGATGACTAACTTGGATTTTGCAACGCCGTATATGAACAAAATACCTTTAATAAGATATATGATTGCTTTTTTGTTTTGTTTTTTTGTTGTTTTTTTTTTTTTTCGGCTTCGCTTGATTGTGTTGTAGACTTAATTATTTATTTTTTAAGCAAATATTGTTAAGGGAAAAAGGGTTTGTTAGTTAAAGAGTGAGTAGAAGTTCAACAATCCCTTTTTATCTTATTAAAAATTCGTGGGTTGATTAATTCTTTACTTTAACAATTAACCTTAATCATAGCCCACCGGCTACTCACATCGGGAATCATTATTTTTGGAAAAAAATACAACGTCTTATATGTCGTCAGCAAACGGAATTTTTCACCCCTACCGCATGCGAATCCTGGTATCGACTTAAGTTATCATCATCGTGTTCGTCACCGAGTGGATTTTTCAGTTACCATCTCAGACTATTTCGAGACAAATTAGTTCTGCAAATCGTCTTGAAAATTTTGAAATAAATTCTGTACAAATTTAAAAGCGATGTACAAAGTCAATGTACGTCTCATTATCTAATATTAATCGATAAATGAATAAACTAATTAGTTAATTAAGCTCAATAATTTAATTTATAATTAAGTTAAATATGATATCGTTAATTTTCATTTGATAGGGTTATTTAAGTAATATTCTTAAATAAAGCAATTTATATATCAATTTAATATCGTAAATAAACCAATAGTAATTATAAATTTCTACATAATCAAAATATATATAATTCATATATAATTTTAGTTGAATAGAGAATATGATAGAAAGAATAAATAAATTGGTAAGTAAATGAATAATAATCGTCACTTCCCTTATTTACTTTAGAATATACGATATTCTTGGAACAATGAAAAAGACGAACGTTCATTTCGACGTTAGATAAAGGAATACTTCTCAGTCCTCGTTCCTAAAAAATCACTAAATAGCATCAAGAAAATCCAATCAAGAATTATTTGTGCTTTATTTAATAGTAACTATTACACAATAATCATCTCTTGCTACTGTCCCACCTATGACAGTGATGAAAAGAACATCGTCACCTTCAAGAATGGGCTATCTTTCTTTGTCTGACACATTCCCAAACACAACAATCGAATCGTCGATGGAGACATGAATGCTCAAATAGAAAAAGACGAAAATAACAAATTCTATTCTGCTCAGTCAGCTGGTCTAATAGAAATGGAGGATTATTAACCCGATTTTTCATTCTAGAACTGGCTAGCATGTTTTAATACCAAATTCCAAAAGAAGAAACTATGGATCTACACCTACCTAAATAGCTCTAAAGGACAGGTAGATTTTATATTTATAAACTAGCGCTCTGAACTGTGCGGCATACCCCTCTTTTGAAGGAGTATCAACAAATTACAGAATCCTCATAGCAAAGTTACACCTAAGTCTATGCAGAAACAAGGAGCTATGAGTCAAAACCACACTTTATTTCCTTGTTGTTATAAGGTAGGCACAAGGCCTTAAGGTTTTGTAGGGGGGAGGGAGCGGTCATACATTAACTATATATTCTAAGGGGACCTAGCTAACCACATTCGCAGACCCATTCAACAGTACAATATATATAACCATTCACCCATCGTCATGTGCGCAGCAACCACCAAAATACTCTATGAAAAAGACCTACTTAAAACCCCGAATGTAATGTATGATTTTATTTACAATTTATGATTTATTTACAATGAATATCATATGATGGGAATGGGACAAAAACCTAAAATACGAAAAAAACGAAACCGAGGAAAAGATTTTCGCCGTTTGGTTGGCCTCCCATCCCTACCGTCTACGAAATGGAGGCCGACTGTTTTCCGGTGTCCGAAAACACTGGAAACAAGCCGGACCTACCCTAGGTGGGAGAAGGATCCTAGCCTAATAGGGCAAAAAAAAAAAGTACAGGGTTGAGTGCAGTGTGGGCAGTTAAATGACACATACATGTGAAATTCCAAGATCTTCAACAAAAAGTGGGCTGGAGTGAGGGTTGAGGTACAAAAATAATGGGGATAGGGGAGATCTTGGATACTAGCAACTAGATGACGGGAACGATTGTAAACGTTACACCCTCACCCCACCACATTATCTCAGTCTTCTAACCATGTCCACTTCTTACGCCGGCCGGTGATCAACTAGTGGTTCGAGGGGGTAACGCACATTTCTTTACCTACACAAGAATACGATCGAGGGAGACAGGAGAAAACAAAACAGACGAACAAACACGAACAAAGCTTGGGGTTAACCAAGAGCAGGGGAAGGTATGCAACACTACAGGCATGTGCAGACTATCGCTAACGTGGGTTACTAGCGAAAATTCCACAATGCTACTGGAATCAGACTCATCTTGACTCACTCTCGCTGGACCCTATCCCATGCTGCCTCGCCTCTCTGCTGTCCAACCGCCAACTGCCCTCCGCTTGGTCGCGTCGTCAACTCCCGCCTGCTGTCCAGCGCCAACTGCCCTCTGCCGGGTCGTGTCGTCAACTCCCATTCGCGTCCCCTTACCACTTCCGGATACGGCGAGATTTCATGTCCAAGAATCCTTTGTCTGGTTTCGCGCCAAAACAGACTCGTCTGCTTTGGCGGCCCACCCACATAGTGCTAAACGATGACTCACAACATACTGCTAACTAGGCTTCAAGGTTTCACCTACTTACTCGGGGTGGGGTCAAAATGAGTCAAGACCACTCGTTACGGCTGGTCCTCAATTACAATTAGAGATATTAGCAATAAATATTCAATATTGTTTGAAACAAATTCGATACTCTTCAGAAACACTATCTGAAACGCATAATCCGAATGACGAAAATGTAAACTTTGTCGCTACGCAGATGGAAGCAACAGCAGAGTGCATACCAACCAAACCAAGAGTCAAATATCGTGTTCAGTGAGAGTAACCGCTAGTTAGGAATAAAAGGATAACATGAAAATAGAATCCTTACTTCGTAAAAGAATTTTCAACAAATTCCAAAGCGTAGAAATCAGAGAACCCCCCCCCCAAACTAAGTAGCACGTAAACCAAAAAGAACAACTAGAATACATTCAAGACCAAATCAATAAAATCAGAAAGTCGGTAGGAGATATACAATCATGAATATCATGGCAGGCAGTAAATAAAGTGAGCAGATGTAGAGCCCCTTAAGAGCAACTCTAAAAGCTGCCATCCAAGAAGAAAGAATACAGAAATAGAAAGAAGATTTCAAGTATCTGCCTGGAAACTCTGCTAAAGTCACTGAAACGTGGAAAGTTACAAGGAAAGAACTTAACGTAGTACTGACAAAAATTAAAAAGGGAAAGCTTCAGACCTCGACGAAATAACCCCAGAAATATGGGGGAGGCTGTCCTCGTGGTGTAATGTTTAAAGCGATGGACTGCGGAATCATAGTAAGCGAGTTCGTACTCCAAATCGCGCTATTACGTTCACTTTCGGGTAAATATCTTTAAGAAAGGTATGAACTCACTTATCCTCCCAGCTATGGGTTAAATAGTACCACTACTGTTCTTCTAGGTGAATGACTTTGGCATTAAATAACCTACAAAGGTTGATATGCCATTAAACAAAGAAACCAACCAGAAATGGGGAAGACAACGACATTTGATGACTAACTTGGATTTTGCAACGCCGTATACGAACAAAATACACTCGAGAAATAGTCAAAAGGCTGCATTCTTCCCTTCCCCAAGAAAGGTAACTGAGGAATCACAAAGAACTACAGAGGTATAATCCTTACTGCTCTGGTTGAAAATATTAATTATGCTTTGTTTCTCCATCTATTCACAATGAATAAAATCTAACTCTAAAATGGAAGAAAATTTGATAGGAAAAAGTAGTAAGAAAACTTTCTTATCAAAAACACTTTCTTTTTTCTTTTTTCTGCTTCTTGTCTTTTCACAAATAAATTTAAAAAGAAATTTTAAAAAATTCGAAAGGAAAGAAAATCTTTTTTTTTTTTTTTCAATTCCAATTTTATTTTCTCGCTCTATTCCGTCTTTCCATAAGCCACGGACAATTAGGTCAACTTTGACGCCTCTAGACCGGCGGAAACCACCTCCATAAATAACGGCCCTAAGACACACTCAGAAGGAGCTCATCTTCCGCCCTGCCGTTGATTGAAGCATTATCAGCAGCATCAAAAATAACAACTTTATTAACAGCAACAACACCATTTAGGGAATATTATTAAAAATAATTAGAAAACGAGGAAATTAATCCGGTGAAATCATATCGAATTTATTAAACCATCCTGAGTAATAAATTGTTCACTTCAGGTTTTTATTTGTGCCGGGTGTTTAAAAATTAGTTAATTTTAAATGTAGAAAACTAAAGAAAATATATACAATTTTTTGTTTTCGATTTAAAGAACTATAGATTTACTCGTTTGATCTTAACAAAGAAAGAATGAAAAAGAAAGAACATGAATCGGTCTGACTGGTGACTTGACAATTGTTGTGCATAGATCAGCAATATTTAAAACGATAACTCTGCTGTCTTTATCTTAAGAAAGAAGGAAAGAACATGATTAGGGTTTACTGATGATCTGACAACTGATGACAAGGATAGAAATTTAAATTAAAGAAATTTTATATAATTTCCAAATATCAGATTCACATGTAGATTTCCTTTTTTATCCTTCATTCACCCTCATAGATACAATTTGTTTTGAAAGAACGGAAATTATTTATGACTAAACTCATATATATATTGTAGGTATCATACAATAACTGATGTTTGTACAACAGCGTTGCTTCCAACAAAGCCTTCACCAGATGATGACTCTGAGTCTGGGCATGGTTTCGGGGCCGAAGCATCATTACCACTAGCTCAGAGCGCCCCAACAGCCTCTCACGACACCACCAGACTTTGTCAAATTGTTGTCACTCTGTGGGATCGCTATATCCACGCTGATGCAGTTAGAGCCTTATCTTAGATCTTTTCCATGTATTTCCTTTTGTCCGATGGAGGAAGTCCAAGATTAGTCAAGAAAACGGAGGTTGAGTTGGCAATGAAACCTCTGCGTCCGACTTCGATAGGAAATACATTTGTTATCAGGCTATTTCTAACACATTTTTCTCGCAGATCCTCATATTTTTCAAACTTACGCTGATGTGCCCAGTCGAAATTTTCTTCAAAAGGGACCGTTAACTCAATAACGAAAATATGTTTTGCTTTAACGGACCAAATGACAATATCTGGACGCTTTGTCATTAACGCTTTTTCAGTTGGAAATATGAAGTTATGTTTTAAATCGGTTGCGACGTGCCAGTCCGTGCAGCCCTCAAGCAATGATGGTTTACGCATATTTTCACGTGCAGTTTTCGAAATATTTCCTTCTTTAAAGAACTGAATTGCTCTGTTGTTGATAATATTTAGAGCTTTATTGGCAGTCTCACAACATATTTTCGAAGCCTCAGCAAAAATCTCCAGGACTTCGTTATCTCTCCAAGTGTAGCTTCTTAGAGCGTACTCACATCCAGTGAGAATATGTTTGAAGCTGCCAGTTTTCCCACATGCTCAGCATAGCTCGGATGTAGTTAAACCCCAAGCATGAAGGTTGACTGGTGTTGGTAAGACGTCGTGGACTGCTTTTATGAGGAAACTTAATTTCTTTGGTTCCATGTGCTTGAGGTCGCTCCATGTGACAGCTGTCTTTTGCACTCTCCCACTTGGTCTATGCGCCCTGTTTCCTTTGTCGTACAGCTGTAGCAAAATTCCCAACTTCCTCAAGATGATGAATTTTTTCCGATACCATTTTTCTTCTGTTTAACGCAGATTCTTTGGACCACCAACGCTGTGGATGTAGGCCTACACCTGCTTTTCCATTTGCCACGTTGGCGAATCACATTCCCTTTCACACAGGGTGCATTGGGTTGACAAAGTAATCCTGAGTACTGTGGTAGTTCTCCTGACGCTGGTTCCCTTCAATCGATTTATTAATCTCGGATTGAGATTTACGTCGATGTCGACTAAGGCATCCCATTTTTGTGTGGTGGATTCGCATCCCCTTGATGCTTGCAAAGCTGCGTCCGCCACAGCATTATTTATCCGTGGACGGTCCAGGTTCGTTAACGGAAGTGTTCAGTTTGATGATCTTATCCTCCCCCACTTTCAGTTCATTATATATATATATATATATATACCGACATCTGTTTAAAATAACATGTCGTTGGTTTCCTTGTTCAACCAAAGAATTATTCAGAAAGTTGACTTGTTAAAAATATATAAAGTTGAATATAACTCACTCAAAATCAAAATAAATTATCACTAAAATATCTCAGAAAATTCTTCAAAGTCAAAACCAATTTTCCCTTGGAAAGAAAAAAAATAAAAGATGTGAATTATTGATTATTAAGTTTGGTTTAATGAGGTGTAGCACGCAAAAAGCTACAAAAAATAGGCTGTTTATGATATTTGTCTCTCTGCTATTAAGACAAATTAATTAATGACATTCACTTTTTAAACTCCATATCACAAAAAAAAAAAAACTGATCTCGAGACACAAGTGGTGACATTTGACGTCACAGTCCAATAGAATAATATCCACAAAGAATTAGAAAAAAACAGGGCATGTCATTTCGAATTTAAAAAATACCCAGCTACATTATACCCAAGATTTAACAAAATATTTATCCCTGGTGGTCTAGAACTAATCCTAAATAATAGCTCTCCTTCTTATTTAATAACATTCAAACACCAAACCTCAACTATAAAGCTCGGTTTAATAAGCGGTAGCACGCATTAATCTACAAAAAATAGGCTGTTAATGATATCCGCCCTCTGCTATTCTCTTTTGTGATTGGATAATAAAACAGAAGTTACCTGTGATGTCATTCCTAGTGGGATGGAAAGATCTTTTTATGTTAGTCAAAGTGGTGGGAAAAAATCAACATTTTTGCGGGGTGTTTTGTCTAAAATTATTATTAAAAGATATTTTACTTTTATGTAAATTTTGGAATATTCAAAAAAAATAGTTTATAAAGATTATATTTATTTTTTTTAATAATATCAATGGTCTGTGTGTGCGTTTGTATATATCTGTGTTTGTGGATGTACGTGCTTGTGTCTAAGTAAATATATACTTTTTTAAATTTCATTTATAAACCATCAATGTGCCCATCATTACTGGCGTGCATTTTGATCATTTGTTGTATGAGTTGAAAAATATTCTTTTTATTATTATACAATAATATTAATTTTATTATTAAACCGGGACATTGGCCCAGCGGTTAGAGTGTTCGCCAATGGCCCGGGAGACCTGGGTTCAATCCCAGGTCGAGTCATACCAAAGACTTTAAAAATGGAACTTGATACCACCTTGCTTAACACTCAGCATTATAAGGTACGGTTCAAGGGTAAAGTGGAGCAATCCAGGGAATGGAGTAGCGCCCTCCCCTACACCTTGGTGTAGTAGCTATTGAAAAGGGAGCCTTCGGGTCACCCTCGACTATGGTCGCTAACTTTACTTACTTATTATTACACAATAACAAAAATAATAAAAATAAGTAAAACTGACACAGTTATAATTTGGATATCATAATAAAAATAATTATTTTTATTAACTAAAATTTCATCTCTTATTGATTACCGCTATTACTAGTAATTGTAGAGGTGGTGGAGTTGTTAATGCTTGCAGAAATGGGGGGGCTACTGATGATGATGATGGTAATGAAATGTTTCACTCAAAATAACTCTAAATAAATAGTAATATAAAATTTTAAATGTTTTTTTATTAAACATTAAAGCAAAAGCTGATGGCAAATGCTGTCTTTAAAAACAAATATCCTCAAAAGGTTAGGAACTATTTTTCTTCGTGTAGTCATGAGTAGTGATGAGGCTACACAGTCAGTCATGAGAATAAAACATGTCGCCTATTTCACAACTTTCTCTTTCGGTAATTAAAAATAATTTGATTAAAAAACACGTTAAAAATCTTAATTTGAATATTGTTTTTTTTTCTGTTTTGGTTAATTCTGTTTTTCTCTTTTGTGAATTCATTCAAATTTGATCCTAATTCAGCTTTTATGGATTTTTTCGAGAATCCATCCTATAGATAGATAGATAGATATTCAAAGAAAAAGTTTGATTTTCAAAATTTGAATGAAGTTATTTATTGTGTGTGTATATACACACACACACACACACACACACACACATATATATATATATATATATATATATATATAGTCATCCACAGACAGATCTGTTTCGTTCTATCAGAACTCATCAGTATGGCTTGACAGTAGCTTCCCGTAGCTGGGACCGAAACCCGGTTGACTCTGTAGAGAAGAGGAAAATCTCGTATTTTGGTTTGGCGCTCAATTTATTTCGACACTTAATTTCAACCAATCAGGATGACTTATCCTATTCAGCCCGGACCTTCATTTCCGGCTAGCAAAACGGGTGAGCGGCCAAACCCACTCTCTTTGGCTTGAGACGGCGACCAGAACAGATGTTTCTCTGGCCGTCCCTGCTTAGCGATGCTTTTTAACATAGCAACACCAGCAGCAGCAGCAACATGGACACTAAATGAGGGAACCATATAATTTATGGATTCTTTACAAGGAATCCCAGTTGAATATGAATTGGATGCATTCAGCATGCCTTCCACAGGCACCACTTCATGTCACCCCAAAAAATGGCTATGTCGATCTGAGCGTAACTCCGCTCTCGACACTAGTCCCCTTTTCACCTCTGGTCCACATTAATGGAGATAACGCAGACTCTCCCCCAAAAATACCAGATACAAAACTACACGGTGACTCTAAACACAATCCCTCACACGTCCCGCAACACACGCTGCCAGCTCAACATCCCTCTACGCCATTTCGTCTCCAACACTAACAAGCCTAAACTCCACGAGTCTTGCAGCACCAAAAGCTAACCATATTCAATGCTGCAAATAAAAAACTTTCTTTGTTGTGTTGTTAAAGAAAAGTTTCGTCATTCATTTGTGTTGTCTAAAAAAATATAGTGTTAGAGAAATTAACAATTTCCCGAAATGCTATAACTCAAACGCCAAGCCAAAGCCTCTAACCATTCAGCAAAGAGGAGCCATTAGCTGCGAAGTCAATTTTAAACGGTTATGAATCACAATTACAATTGTTTACATACATCCGTTCAACGGCTGCCGAAACCTCAAGTCATATACGAAGAGGCTTGCAATGAACGCTAATGGCAACACGATTATTTCTTCGTCAGAGAACTCAACCCTACGGGGGTAGGGGAGTGTGTGTGTGTGTGTGTGTGTGTTAAAGTGAAAGAAAATGTTGAAATCTTATTATCGATGCATATTTTCTGGTTTTGTATGTTCTCATCAGAAATACAGTTATTGTTGCCAGACATTGACAAATCTCATTTCTAGCATCCATATCACATGTTCCCATCAGAAATGGAAAGATTGCTACTGGGTATTGAATGACAGCACATCTCAAATATCCACGACATTCTGTATACCCCGTTACTGCTGTGGTCGAGGTAACTTATTATAACTTTTGGTTGGAGAATAATTATATGTACACGTACATATATGTGTGAGTGGATGTATATTATATACATATATATTGATTTATAATGTCTATAATTGAAAGAATACAAATATTTGTTCAAACTGAGCTTATCTTCTGGAAAATAACTGGAATTTATTTTTATTGAATAAAATTCTACACAGACAAATCTAATTTTTTTTACTAATTTAAATTATTCAAAAAAAGATAAAAAGTAAACATATTTTACTGAATAAAATCATATTCTCTAAGATAGAAAAAAAATCCATTTTACTGAATAAAATCATACTTTGAAATCGAGGAAAATTCATTTATTTTACCAAATAAAATAATGTTCTAAATAATAGAAACAATCAATGTATTTTCCTGCTTGAATTAAAACTCTGAAAGACGGAATCTATAAATTTTAATAAATGAAACTGAATTTGGATGCTTAAAAGAATCCATATATTTTACCAAATAAGATTATATTCTGGTAGATAGAATATCTTTCTAGATGAAATTATATACTAGATAATAGATAAAATGTATATATTTCAGTAAGTATAATTATATTGCAAATGAATCTAAGGAACCTGTGGGGGGAGTATGTAATTTGGTTATTTCTGTAGATTGCTCTGTAAATTATTCCCACCACAAATACAACACAAAACTTTACAATCGCGCAAAAGAAATGGAATAGAACACAACGAACATTAAATAACAAACAATTTAATATGCATATAACAGAATATGAAAAACAAAATACATGATGTGTAAATGGCCTTTTGGAAAATAAAGTTTGAAGAAGAGAATAAATTTGTTGAAAGATGTGTGTATGTTCATGTTATCAGAGTCCGTAAATAAGTCGTTCTTACTTACATTAAGTTTATAGCGGGTTTTATGATTGTGGCGACAGCGTGTCTAGTTGATGAAAGAAAGTTTGTCGGGTTTTCCTTTTGAATATAATTCTCGGCCATTTGAAAAGAGGTCATGAACTTTAGTTGAGGAAGGAAAGGAATTGGTTGGACATAATATCGGCTACTAGCTTAGTGGCTTGTGTTCGTCTGTGTCTTCGTTTGTGTGTAAGCTTGTGTCTTGTGTGTCTGGCTTCCTAACTCTGTGTTATTTATATCGTACAAGTGGATCAAAGAATCGTCCTAAAACTTTTGCGCGTAGACATTTATTGACCAATCAGATTTGTATTTTACTATTTTATTTTCGAGCCTAAATATTTTCTGTAGGTTCACTTCCGATCCTAATTTTCTAGAATGTTCTATTCCATGTTTTTAGCTGATTGGTTGAAAAATATAAAAATGTAATTTAAATGCTAATGCGGGTTTGATCCTAAATTTCTAGAATGTTCTTAAGTATGTTTTTATTGCTTAATTTTAAGACTAGAAAAAATGTGTATCCTATAAACCCAAATTTGGGTAAATTTTTACCATTTAACCCATTGGATTTATCGAAAACTAAAAATCAGATTCTACTTTTTTTTGGCGAATATATGTAAACCGCCTGAAAAAAAAACATCTGCAAAGAAGAAATTTTGAAGAAAACCCCAATTTGTTATAAAGATTTAACATAAAATGATCACCCACTTCAGGACCAGCAAGCATTACTAACGACCACAGGGACGTGTAACCAAATTTTTTTATTTTTCATTTTTTGTAGGGAAATCATATGAAGAATGTGGAGGGGTTAACTAAGCCTTATTTGGAGTGGGGATTTTTTCACTAAATAAAAAAGAGGGATGAAAACAATATTTGGCTATATTTTTTACAATAGAATAAAAAACAGTGTGGTAAATAAAAAAAGTTGGCGGGGGGGATTTTTTTTGGTCTTTTTTATAAGTGATGAAAGGACTTAAAACAAAGAAAACGCCCACATTTCAGTAGAAAAAAAGAAGAAAATAAAACAGTGTAGTGGTGGGGGCATTAACTTTGGCTATTTTTTCCCTACATTTTACTTACTTGTCTTACGGGCTTTAGAGGATTTTTTTTAAATATGAGAAACTCCTTTTTATCCAATTATTTCTTTTTCTGGGATTCTTCTTCGTCGGAAGAAGACGAAGAATCAGTTTCTTCCGGTTGCGGCATGTGACGCTCCCTGTCTGAAAAAGGTGGGTACAATCTTGCCGCTTGAATAAAAAAATTGATCCATCAGAGTTATTTTATCCGAAATTGAGGAAGCAAACAAATATCTTACAAGGTTCTGGTGCATATATTTGGACTTCATACCTGGTCACGTAATCTATCCTATTTACCAACCCCTCCGCTCGGGCAGGATATGATACAAGGTCAATTTTTAAGCGGAGTTTAACAGGTTTTAATTCAGAGTTTTCCTTCTCCTACACTAGTTGCCTCACCAAGGCTGAAGAACCTAGTCTGTCCTACTATTTACCCATAGTTGGAGGGAGAATAATTGGATTCATACCTTTCCCAAGGGTATTAGTGCTATGTGAAATGCAATCAGTCTCGTCCAGGATTTGAACTCGTGTCGCCGTGTTCATTTCCTACGATGATAACCATTACACCACGGGCACCTCCACGTAATCTATAATCTTTGAGATCGCGCCAAAATCTCTCTGTTGTCTGTGTGTGGATTTCTTCAGAAGTCACAAAATTTTCTGAGTGGTTGATGACAAAATGTTTGTAGCGTAAGCCTAACGAACTGATCCTTTTGTGCGCCGGCTAAGCATCCCTGTATATTATGATATACATGATATACATAATTATTGAACCTGGTTTTATGTGCTTTTCTATCAAAGGAAGAAGTTTCTTTAATCACCAATGGGACAGTTTAAGGCGACAACAAACCTTTGTTTTGTGACACTATGTGGGTGGTCTGCTAAGCAGACGGTCCTTTTGGCGCGAAACCAAACAAAGGCCTCAGCTCCAGATCTTCGACGCGACAGGAAGTGGGCAAGGGAACGCGAGTCACGGAGTTGGAAAGAGGAACCCAGAGGAAGCAGTTGGCGAAGGGAGACGCAGAAGGGCAGTGACGAGTCGACACCGGACAGCAGAAGAGAGCAGTCGGCATGAGATAGGGTCCAGGAGCAGTGAGGGAAGACCAGTCAAAATGAGTCAGCATTCCTCGTGGCTTGTGGAAATTTCGCAAAAAAAAACCTACACATCAGCGATAGTCTACAGATGCACAAGGAATGCAGAGTGTCACAACTTAGCCTTCTTGCACTTGAGTTAACCTAAGCCCATATTGTTCGTTTGCTCTTTTTCTCCCACTCCCTTGATTGTATTTCTTGTGGCCATAAAGAAATGTGTGATACCCCTATCGGAACCCCGAGATGATTCGCTGGCCAAGACTTGAAAGGGTTTTAAGAAGTTGATAAGTTCGGGGGGCCGAGGGGGTATTGTCACAGTTTGTTTAATTTCTCAATTCCACCAAACATCCACAATTGTTTTGGTACACGACCCCTGTTGAACTTACCACGTACAATTACTGTTTTGTTGATTTCCACTTCAACTCCTTCGCCACCAATAGAGTCCTGGTTATTAAACCACGTATCCGTTGCTTCTGAGCAAAATGACCACCAGTCTACCTATGTTCTTGAAGAAATGTTTCAACATTCCAACATAACCCTGTGGTCCCAGATATGGCTGGCTGAGGTAGTGCTTAACAAATAACACAATTTTCTAAGGCGGAATATTGGCATTCTGCAAAAAAAAAAAAAAAGAGCCTTTAAAGTCCGAAATAGTAAAGTTGCACGTCGTTTTCTTGCACTTTAGCACACTTATCCTTTTTCGACAATGCCAAGTTTTCTGGTCTTTTCTATAATTACATAATGATTTATAATGGGGGCAGGTGACAGTTGTGGGTAAGACGTTGTGGGGTATGTGGCTGAAGGTCACGGGCAAAGGTCAAGGCTGTGTTGCCGTTTGATCTCTGACTCCATATTTTGGTTATTTTATTTTACCCCCACGTTGGCTAGTCGGTGTAACGCATTGCCCAAGAAAGTCCTAAAAAGAATTATACAAAAGAAAAGACAGCAACAGATAAGAGACGAAGACGTTTCTTTTATACTTTCTTTTATTTATTTACTGTGTTCAACAACCATTCCATGATGAGGGAGTTTTTCCTGAATACATTGAAATGGTTGAATCCCCCAGTTAAGGTGTCAAAAATACGTTAATAGTTTCATGCATGTGTTTGTCCTCATTTGGTATTTCGTGCTTCCATAAGGGTTAGTTTTCTTTTAGAAGTTTGTCAAAGTCCGGTAAGGGTTTGCTTGTAGTTCATTTGTGGGTCTTTCATATTTCAGCATAATACTGACCGAGAGAGAACTGCTACTGAGCGAATGCGTGGTGCTCAGACACCCGTCGGTAACGATGTTGTCAAAACGCTAGTCACTGCCTGAAAGAGAAAGATAACCTGTTCTTCTTTGTCAAGAGGTTGCCTTTTTTTTTAGGCATGCGTCATCCCTTTTTCCCGTCTGGGACCTCTGGGAGTTTCTGCAAATTTAAGTTTTCCTTTTTTTTTTAATTCAATTAAAATTTTTTAAAATCTATTTATTCGTTCCCTACAACGCCATGGGAATGCAGAAATTCCATACTTTTCTCATCGTTTTCAAAAAACTGGACAATACAACTATAATAAATGAAGGAACACGATTGACAAGATATCTTGGTTCAACTAAATCAAAATATTGATCCTATAGGAAATGATGCAATTTCCTCGTCAGAGAAACATCGGGAAAAAACAAATCAAGAATGGCGCCAAAAACTCTAACAAACGCCCACGCACGCGCAAAGCAGAAAAAGATTTGGATAAATAAAATGATTATGAAACCCCACCTAAAAATATGATCAAAGGCAGATAAAGAAATAATTGGATAAAAAGAATTATTTCATTTAAAAAATCCTCTGAAGCTGTGCCCGTCAGAAAAGTAAGTTCAAAGTTGAAAAAAAAAATGGCCAAAGTTAGAGCCCCGCCACACACACACTATTCAGTATGTCTTCTTTTCTTTTCTTTTTTTCTGCTGAACGGTGGGCGCTTTTTAATTTTAAGTTTTCATAACTTTAAAAAAATCCCCCCCCGATTTTTTTCTTTAACACATTATCTTTTTATTTTATTGCGAAAAAAAATCCCCACCCCAAATAAGCTTAGTTAACACCCTCACGCTCTCCATCTGATTTCCCTACAAAAAATGGAAAAAATTTGGTTACACGTCCTTTTTCACTATCTCTGGTCGTCAGTAATGCTTGCTGGTCCGGAAGTGGGTGATCATTTTTATACAACAAACTGCCCCCGCCCCAATTCTAAAATACTGTGGGTTTTTTTTTTTCAAAATTTCTTCCTTGCGGATATTTTTTCAGGCTGTTTACGTGTATTCACCAAAAAAAGTAGAATCTGATTTTTAGTTTTCGATAAAATCCGATGGGTTAATGGGTAAAAATTTACCCAAATTTGTAATGTTTATATATATATATATATATATAAAAACTTTGCAAATTTGGGTATATATATATATATATATATATATATATATATACATATATATCATGATAGTAATAATAATAATAATATATATATATATATCTATATATCTATATATATATATATATATATATATATATATCATGATAGTAATAATAATAATAATAATATATATATATATATATATCATGATAGTAATAATAATAATAATATATATATATATATATATATATATATATATATATATATATATATATCATGATAGTAATAATAGTAATAATAATAGCAGCAATGATGATTGATTTTGAATAAAGAAACTTGGTGTCACTTGTTCTCTAGAAAAGGCCACAAGTTTTTAACAGCGTAAAATATGATGGCTAGTGTGACAACTCTTACAACTAATTAAAGGGCTGTAGGCAATAAAGAAAATATCAGTCACATCCCCCCACTCCAATAATAATGCTAGGCAATGAGCACTGTAGGTCTAAGAAAAAGCCTTTGATCTCCTGTGATGCCTATCAGAAAAAATATTTAGCTTTTCTAAAAGGACGAGACAATTGTCTGAAAGAAATCTTGATTTATGACCCCCTGTCACTCGTTCTCTTATCTTTGATCTTTTTTTTTTTTTTTGGCCTTTGTCAAAGCCAGTTGCGTTTTGACTTCGGACATGTAAATGTGAAAAACCAAAAGTCAAAAACAAAACAAAGAACTTTGCATGGAAAATATCCCAGCTCGATCTGAAATATAAATCCACAGGATTATAATACACTAAATGACTAAGTGGAAGGCAAAAGATTCTTAAACTCATTTTAAAACAATAAACAAATAAATAAAATAGTTCACCTGTCAGTAAGCATTTTCATTCTAAGATCACTTATTACCATTTTTTTTACATAAGACTTTATATATTTAAAATTCTTTTGTTGTTGTTTGTTTGTGTAGTTATTATTGTTTTACATGTTTATAAAAGGCCAAATGATTCTTATATTCTAATTTGTTCTTTTTGAATAAATATTAATTTTATTGTATTAGGAAGATTGTTAGTGGCGACGATATCTCTGACTACATTTAACGTAAAAGTATTTCTAGTTCAGAGATATCGAAATAAAATTCTGATAACCAAACCACCCGTTACAAATTTACTCTCTCTATAATAGAAAGAATCCATGTATTTTACTAAGTGAATTTTTTTCTCGGAAAGATAAAATATTTAATTGAAAATTATATTCTCGAAAAGAGAAAGGATCCATTATTAAATAAGTTTTTACTCTAGATAATAAAAAGAATCCATAAATTAAAAAAATAGATTTACAATTTGGAAGAGAGAAATAATCAAATATTATACTAAATGAAATTATACCCCGAAAAATAAACAGAATAAATACGGAAATAAATTATTTATATTAATATTATTACCTTGAAAAAAGAATTATTTACTAAATAAAATTTTACTCTTGAAGAATCGAACTATTTTTCTAGATTAGATTAATCCCTAAAAAAATAGGCCTAATTTAAATCAAAAATTAAATTATAGACATTAAAATAGACAACTCAAATTATCTTTTACTAAATTTTCCATAGTCTATAAAAAGACGGAATTAGATTATCTATATAAAATAATGGAAAATATATACTGAAAGATTAAAAAAATCCATATATTTTACTAAATAGAATAATTATTCAGAAGATAGAATCCAAATGTTTTACTTAATAAAGTTATACTTGTGTAGCAGAAAGAACTTCGTATCTTTGTTTGGCGCGTAAATTAATTTGACCTTTATGGTCATCGCATATTTTCACCCAATGAGGATGACTTATCCAATTCAGCCCGGACCATTTTCCCGGTCAACATAAAAATAGTGAAATCCCGCCAAACTACCTCTTCCTTAGAACCTTTCGAGCTGGACGGACGTGCTTTCTGTCCGCTCCCCTCATAGCAGCAGAATCACAATACTGTGAGAAAAGCCGTCTAATCTATGGACCTCTTGAGTCTACTCTCTTAGACCAAGGGTTCCCAGTTGAACATGAATTAGATGCATGTAATCCGCCACTTACAAGAATACCTTTATGTCGCCAGTAGCTTTCGCTATGTCTACAGCGACGCGCGAATACGCTCAGACATCCAGCTACCTCATCCCTGGGCAATCTTTTCTGGAGACTTTCATGGCTCTCTCCTACAGCAACCATGGCTACACATTTATGGGCGACTACATCATTCCTGTCCTTAAACAGCAAACACGACTTTTGCTATGTCTACAGCAACGCATACTCCGCTTAGACATTCAGCATTGCCTTGACAATAGCGACGCAGATTTCGCTCAGGCATTTAGCTGCTATAATTCCTTCTCAACTCAATAATTATTTCCTTCCTTCCTTCCTTCCTTCCTACGAGACTTGCAGCGTAAAGGTACCCTTTATTCTGGCTGCCATTAAACCTTAAAATCCTTACGACATCTTCCTTCTTCTGCTTTATTTCCCAACAACATAGTGATGAACTAACGTAATAATTGTCATCGCTAAACTCGGAAAAATAAAAAAAAAAATGAAATAATTGTTAATGAAGAAAGTTATTCTTTCGAAAATAGAAAGAAAGTATTTTTCTGAATTAAATATCATTCCAGAAATAAAGGGACAATATAAAATATAATCTAATTGAATTTTTAGACAACAAAATAGACAAATTAAGTTATTCTTTACTAGATTAAATCATATTTAAAAAAAAAAAAAAGACGGAATTAGATTATTTTTATTGAATAAAATTACACCGTGTTAGGCCGAATAATCTACTAAATGAATTTAAAGAATCCAAATATTTTCCAAAATGAAATTTCATTTAGTAAAATATATGGATTCTTTCTACCTGCTAAAATGTATTGACTTTGAAAGACGGAAAGAATCCAAATGTTTACTGTACTATACTCATCTGCCCTTGGCATTTTGTTATTGTAGTTACCTCCCTTACTGGCATTCTTCAGTTGATGAATCGCTTAGTCAGGGAATGTTTTGTTAAATAAATCCTTGTTAAGGAATACCTGTCTTGTCAATTCATTTCATTTACGGAATGAAATTTTACACAAGAAACACAATTCAATTTTTGTTAATTAAAATTAAAAAAAAAAAATACTGAAAGTGTTTTTTATTTTTAAATTTCTTTCAGAAGGTAATATATATAGTTTTATTAGATTAATTCATAACAAGACAATGAAATAGAAGTGTTTCTTGATTTAATACATTAAATCTGGAGGAAATTAAAAAATTTTATGATTTTCTTTAGCAGTTTAAAGTTAGTTAGGAGTTAGATAGTTTTATAGGAGTGTATGATTCGTGTAGCGCCCTCCCCTACACCTTGGTGTAGTAGCTATTGAAAAGGGAGCCTTCGGGTTGCCTTCGACTACAGTCGCCAACAACTTTTATGATTCGTGTTAGATTTAGAATAATATATTGAATTCTAATTGAAATAATTATCGTCGGGAGATATAGAAGGAATGATATAATAATAATAGTTTTCTTTTGTCTTTTACAGATCAGCATTTGGTCATGTGTTGGATGAGAAAGGTAAATGACAGAACAAAGATGACAAACTCGATTACTGCTGCCCTGTGAGATAGCTTTTATATTTAATCATTTGAAAAAGCAGTTTAAAGTTAGATTTAAAATAATATATTGAATTCTAATTGAAATAATTATCGTCGGGAGATATAGAAGGAATCCACTTCTCTCTTTGGAAAATGTATTTGCATATATGTACGTGTGTGTCTATATTATTTATGACGACAGAATATATACATCTCTCTCTCTCTATATATATATATATATAGAGAGAGAGAGAGTGTGTGTGTTTGTGCCAGCGTGTGTTTATGTGTATGAAACAGTTAATTCAATTTCTGAATATATATAATAGTTTTCTTTTGTCTTTTACAGATCAGCATTTGGTCATGTGTTGGATGAGAAAGGTAAATGACGGAACAAAGACGACAAACTCGATTACTGCTGCCCTATGAGATAGCTTATATATTTAATAATTTGAAAAAGAAAGAATATTTATCCAGTCTGAGACGATCGACTATAACCATTTTCTAATGGCAACTTGATTGGATGGATGAATATGAGGTTAATGACACAGAAGGCTTCGACATGATCAGTGGTTGGCTTTTGTACTGAGAAGACTGTTCACAACAAAATACAAACAGCACAAAATCTTGTAGAATACCAGACTGATGATATTAATGAAATCTGTCTTTAAAAATTACTGCCTCAAAATTTTACGCAACTGTAAATTTTTCTTCTTATTTTAATGTTCATTATATCTTCATTATTTCATTTATTTCACATAAGATATGTCCTATATTGCGATATTTGTCCTAAATTGTGGTATTTGTCCTATATTTTGATATATGTCCTATACTGTGATAGTTATCTACCCAGTTTGAAAACCCTAAGAGGTTCACGCTTGAATAATGTGGAAATGATCCCAATGACTACAAGTCACTTTCCACCAACTCCCTTGAGGCGAATCTTGATCCTTTTATTTTCATCCCAGCTAAATCCAAACACATCATCATCATATTGGCTGATTGAGCAAGTAATCCCATTAAATTCCATATCTTTCTGATTGTCGAAAAGGCCTGATTTATACAACACACGCACACTCACACACACACACACTCTCTCTCTCTCTCTCTCTCTCTCTCTCTCTCTCTCTCACACACACACACACACATATATATATACGAGGATCACTAAATGAGTTTCCAGACTTTTTTCGGATTGGCACTTTTATTGATAGTACACACATGAAACTCTAGTCCCCTTCGAAGTAATCTCCTCCGGCTGTAATGCACTTGTTGTACCGTTCCAACAACTTCTGCAATGCTCCATGGAAGTCCTATTGTGTGAGCGTGTCATTGACCTTCGTCACAGCCTCTTTCATCTCCTCAATTGTCTCATAACGACAGCCTCTGAGCTTGGGGAAAAACCAAAAGTCACATGGAGCAAGGTTTGGACTATAGGGAGGGTGAGGAACTGTCTTGATGCCCATCTTGGTCAAATAGTATGTGACAAGGATGGAGTTGTGGACTGGTGTATGGTCCTGGTGGAAATGCCACTGACCCGATTTGAAGAGTGCTGGCCTCTTCCCTAGGAATCTCTTCCTGAACTCCCTTAAAACCTCAACATAGTAACCCTAACCCTAACCCTTTGGCCAATCAACTCTGATGTATTGACTTTCTTACTCCTCCCACACGTCTCATTATCCCTCACAGACTCCCCGCCTTCCTTGAATCTTTTATGCCACTCAAAAACTGATGCTCGATTTATGCAAGATGGTCGAAAAGCAGTCTGAAGCATTCCATACGTTTCTCTGGCATTTTTTTCAAGTTTAAAACAGAATTTTATTGCATATCGTTCTTCTAAAGTGTCCTCACGTCTAGATTGCATTTTTGAAATTCCCCAGTTGTGACAATCAAGCTTTAGTAGGGTGTGTTCCAATTGCTGCTGTAGCTGTTGATTTGAACCTGAAATCATAAAAATTGGTCAGTCACCTCATAAGATGTATAGCAATAACATAGTGAATTTTCAAGAGACTACGACAATTTTAAATGCCTGTCCAAAAATGTCTGGAAACGTATTGAATATACCACGTATATATATATATATATATATATTGGCAATAGTTTTGATAGCGTTATGATTTTTTCAACTCCAGAGTCTGTGTCTGTCCTGTTTGATGTAATTGTCCATGATAACTTTTGGTCTCAGCAGATGTATTTGTGTGTGTGTATGTGTGTGTGTTTTGGTTACAAGAGTGTATTCTGCGTGTTTGTGTGTGTATGTGTGTGTGTTTTGGTTACAAGAGTGTATTCTGCGTGTTTGTGTGTATGCCAGAGTGTTCGAGTCCACTTATGTTTAGATACTTTCGGGGTTTTTGATTTTCCTGGTGTTAGAAAGGCTTTTCAAAAGGTCCAAAGAAAATAATAGTATTTATTACAACCAGTTTCTTCTCTGAGGTGATATTTATTTTCTTTGGGAATATTAATGGGTCGGAAATACGACTGAAAAACTATAATGAATCAATCAATGAATTGAATTTAATAATTTTCAAATTATAAAACATAATTGATATATTTTCCTTTCATATTTAGTAACATTTCAATTTAGTTATCATGGTGCATATATCAACAATTTAGGAAGCTGTGTTTATAATAAACACACACACACACACACACACACACTCTCTCTCTCTCTCTCTCTCTTTCTCTCTCTCTCTTATATATATATATATATATACATACTGGCGATAGTTTTGGTAGGGTGGTGGTTCTTTTCTACGATTTAGGGAGTAATATTTATTGGTTTCTCAGCCACTTTGATTTAGTCCGATAGATTTGGCCTATTCGACTTAATCTGGAAGACTTCGCCACTTTTGTCCGAGAATCAGGTATTTCTTTATCCATCATGTTCAAATTAGCTATGCGGCACACATTTTCCCCTATCTCCTTGGTGTTGTTGGCTTCAGCTCTAAAGTAAAAAAAAAGATTAAAAAAATCTCCGCGACTGCTCGACTGCGCTTGTGGAAAAGGCATGCTCCCAGTTCCGGATCCGTATCGAGGTGGTGATTGAGGCTGAAGGCAGCTACATTGAATAGATGTCAGCTCTACTACATAAGCAAGTTACCTGAATTGATTTATTCAATAAAAGTTTTAAAATAAAACTGTAGTGTTGTTTTCCTTAGGATTACAATTTTATCGTTCCACTCTGTATTATCGTGTTGTTTCTGATTGTCAGCTTTTATTTGAATTTAGGAAAAATCTTTACTTTTACAGGTTAGAATTTTAGAATTTTTTAATTTCATCTTATAAGAATAAGTGCCCGAATCCAGATGCATAATTTTATTTCTATAAAAAAACAAATTAATTCTTTAGTATATAAGGAGATTTAAAATTTTAATAATGACGGCGAAAATGAGAATGAGTCATCATTTTTAAAAATTATCATCAGTGAGTTTTTCGTACCAACACCAACTGATGGTATTAAACAAATAAATACACGCCCACACTTTTTTTTTCATCATACAATGTGTGAAAGCACATGCGATACTCCACCCTCATCAGCCGCCAACCAGGGGTGATAACACAGTTTTGGTAGCTCAAAGCGGTACTGCCACTCCTGGTGCAACCAAACAGCTTTTGCCACCGGACAGGGTATTCAAAAGAATTATATATATATATATGCGCCAGATCAATGAATAACAGAGATTACATTGGACGTTCATCTTCATTTTTAGTCTACAGTTTTTATTTCCATTTGGTACAAAAATGGAAGGCACGAGGTCTTATGGTTTGAGGGGGAGGGAAGGGAGCGTTCATTCTATAACTAATTCTCAGAGGGATTCTAGCTAGCCACATTGGCCGACCCATTCAACAGTACAATATATAGAAATTCATCCTTTACCAACCACGCTACATCCATCAAAATATCGCATTTACTCTATAAGAAGACCTACTTTAAATCCCGAGATGAAATGAGTGATTCTATTTACAAAATGAAACGAAAAATATTCCCTGTTTAGTTGCCCTCCCATTCCGATATGGAGGCCGACTGTTTTCCGGTGTCCGAAAACGCCGAAAATAACCCGGACCTAAGCTAAGTGGGAGGAGGAGCTGATCTAATGGGAAAAAAGAAAAAAGAGGTTCGGGTTCGGTGAGTGTAGGTAGGATAAATTTATTCTGATGAGGTTCCAAGATCTTCAGAAGAGGTAGGCTGGAGTAAGGGTTGAGGTGCAAAAAAATAATAGGAATGGGGGAAGATCTTGGAGGCTAGCAACTAGGTGAAGGGGATGATGACTCACAACACACTGCTAACCAGGTATTCAAAGGAAAACAAAGTCTACTTACTCGGGATTGGGTCCCGAAGAATCCGAACCACAGACACCATGAGCAGGAAGAGGAGGTAAGGATGACTCCAAAATTTCCCCCCTTTTGTACGAGCATACTCGCTGCATTCACCCACCTTTTGTCGAATGTTATGCGATCCAAGCTGATGCCTAAAGAACAATATCAGATCACGATGAGAAAAGTTTGCATCGTCATACAATCCCTTCTTTCGCGTCGTCCAAATCACCATTCTGGCTACAGCTAGGATCGCGTGAAACACCACACGCTTCTCAACAGGAAACGGAGGCAGAACGTTGTCTACGACGTAACCAACGGCGAGCAGCACGAGCTGCTTTGGTTCGATGCGAGTCGTCCACTCCCCGACGTGAACCCAAAACGGACGAACTCGCTAGCAGTAGTAGAAAGCGTGCTCAGCCGTTTCTTCCAAACCACTGCAGCAGAGAGCACAGTCGGGCTTGTCTGCCAGGCCAGCTCTGAAGTTCAAGCCGAGAAGGAGCAACGCGTTCTGTGTAAGCCGCCAGGTGAGCGAAGACTTGGAACTGTTCAGGAAGCCCGAACCTGGTGCCCAATTCCAATGGGAGCAGACCTTCTCCGCTGTCCAGCCGCGCCGTTCACCGGGAGGGTCCGAGGCAGAGCCCACCACTTGTTCCCGATATAGTTATTTCCGAGGCCGTGAAAGGTAACTGGACCCAGAAAGGTTACGAAGAGCCGTTCGGCATTCGCGGACAAACGGTGCTTCACCTCTCGACTTACGTCGACCTACAGCCTTGGGATCTGACTTAAGGCGGGGAAAAATCTTACTCGCCTTTCGCCTCCACACCGCGTCCCCCGACAAGGATCGACCCAAGTATGCAAGTCTTTCAGCGAACCAGTGGCTCACCAAATAAGGCATACCCAGACCCCCATTGCGTGTACGTTTGTGATTGTTAAAAATGCGTTTACTTTCGGCCATTGATGTCATTACACGTTTACAGTAACCGTTTCTTGATGTTACATAATTTCACGGGAATTGTGGTTCCGCGTGTATTTCATTCATGCTGAAAACTTTTCGCTTTCCACCAAATCCTACTTGATGCATATTTCTGAGGAAATAATCAAAATTTTAAAAACTATTTAATTAAAAATAAATATCCTGCTTAAACATAAATATGACTGTGAAAATAAATTATCTGTTATATGAATAAAACTAAAATGTTTTCTTTCACTAATTGCGATTGATAAAAAGTACAAATAAAGGAATAAATAAACTTTCTATTCAACCATCAATGACATCACGAGTTTATTAACCAATCAAAAAAGTGGAACGTGGTTGCAACGAGACACTGACACAATTGTCAATCTTTTTATAAAACTTCAATGGTTTATACAACAAACGATTTAAGTGAAAATTTCATGAAAATAATATCAAAATTGGTTTTGATTTCGATGTAATTTCTTTTAGTAATAATCTATTTTTATTCTCAACTATTTAAATCAGAAAATGTATATTAAATTGTGAATGTAATGGACGCAACATACCTGGACATTCGAAACGCGCACAGACGTGTCTGGCTTGTAGAGCGGAAGCAAAAAAAACCCAGGTATTTTAACGAAAATAATGGTTTGCCGCAGAATCCCTGCATTAGTGAAGGGTACCAGCGAGGCGGCATGAGTTACGTCCCTTAGACCGGATTGTCCAAGTCTCGGACGGATGAGATACGAGAACGGGGAGAACGCTGAGAGGGCAGAACGCTGAGACAGGCTAAAAAGGAACAGCTCGAGTGAAGACAAAACAAGGACTGTTTAAATTTAAAACTACATAAATTAACTATTTTTCCACGACATAGACGTTTTGAATAATTTTTAGACAAGTTAAATAACATTTTAATATGATTTTTTTTTTCTTTTTTTTAAAGTATGAATGACCAAAAGTGTAATAGTCCATGTGAATAAATTCTCAGAAAAAGTTTATCAATCATGTGACACAATTTATAATTGTTTTCTCGTGGTTATTTTGTTTAAAAATATTGTTCTATTAAAAACCGATCCAAAAAAAGCAAAGATGAGAAAAATATCATTTAGATAAAATACTTCATCTAATCAGTTAAATTCATTTGTAAATTTTCCATCAATTAACAAAATCACAGTCACCTGAAGTGAGTGGAAAAGTTTACTGTTACTGATTAACGAATTAGATTTACTGTTACTGATTAAAGAATTAGGTTTCGTTTTTATTTTATTTCTTTTTTGTCTTTCTTTTGTCTATAAAAATATCAACTCAAAAAAGAAAAGAAGATAACGAAATGGCAAAATTCAAATACATTCCTGAAATTTTAATTCTTGTCCATTGTAACATAAAGTTTTCTTTACTTTGCAAAATTGTAAACATTTTTTAAAAATCAATCTCTCTCATCATGGCACCGGTGAGACTAAGAAAAAATGTCGGAAATATTCACTTAATTTAATTGGAAGTAAATGGAAATTAAATTTGATTACAAGAGGCGCATAAAGTAAAACGATTGATAAGCCCTCTTTTAGATCATGTTCAAAATTTATACTAACTTTGTGAATATTTAGAAAGAGTGTTCTACCGTGGAAATTTAGGTAGATGTCATCCGTATGAGAAATGTTCTTGGTATTTATTAATTAGACTCCTCTGTCCAGATCTTTTGATGGAATTTGAAATGTCTTTGGTATTTATTAATTAGACTCCTCTGTCCAGATCTTTTTAAGGGATTTGAAATGTTTTTGGTATTTATTAATTAGACTCCTCTGTCCAGATCTTTTTAAGGGATTTGAAATGTTTTTGGTATTTATTAATTAGACTCCTCTGTCCAGATCTTTTGATGGAATTTGAAATGTTTTTGGTATTTATTAATTAGACTCCTCTGTCCAGATCTTTTTAAGGGATTTGAAATGTTTTTGGTATTTATCAATTAGACTCATCTGTCCAGATCTTTTTAAAGGATTTGAAATATTTTTGGTATTTATTAATTAGACTCCTCTGTCCAGATCTTTTGATGGGATTTGAAATATTTTTGGTATTTATTAATTAGACTCCTCTGTCCAGATCTTTTTAAGGGATTTGAAATATTTTTGGTATTTATTAATTAGACTCCTCTGTCCAGATCTTTTTAAGGGATTTGAAATATTTTTGGTATTTATTAATTAGACTCCTCTGTCCAGATCTTTTTATGGGATTTGAAATATTTTTGGTATTTATTAATTAGACTCCTCTGTCCAGATCTTTTTAAGGGATTTGAAATATTTTTGGTATTTATTAATTAGACTCCTCTGTCCAGATCTTTTTAAGGGATTTGAAATGTTTTTGGTATTTATTAATTAGACTCCTCTGTCCAGATCTTTTTAAGGGATTTGAAATATTTTTGGTATTTATTAATTAGACTCCTCTGTCCAGATCTTTTTAAGGGATTTGAAATATTTTTGGTATTTATTAATTAGACTCCTCTGTCCAGATCTTTTTAAGGGATTTGAAATGTTTTTGGTATTTATTAATTAGACTCCTCTGTCCAGATCTTTTTAAGGGATTTGAAATGTTTTTGGTATTTATTAATTATAGTCATCTGTCCAGATCTTTTGATGGAATTTGAAATGTTTTTGGTATTTATTAATTAGACTCATCTGTCCAGATCTTTTTAAGGGATTTGAAATGTTTTTGGTATTAATTAATTATAGTCATCTGTCCAGATCTTTTTAAGGGATTTGAAATATTTTTGGTATTTATTAATTAGACTCATCTGTCCAGATCTTTTTAAGGGATTTGAAATGTTTTTGGTATTTATTAATTATAGTCATCTGTCCAGATCTTTTTAAGGGATTTGAAATATTTTTGGTATTTATTAATTAGACTCATCTGTCCAGATCTTTTTAAGGGATTTGAAATGTTTTTGGTATTTATTAATTATAGTCATCTGTCCAGATCTTTTTAAAGGATCTGAAATATTTTTTGTATTTATTGATTAGACTCCTTTGTCCGGATCTTTTTATGGGATTTGAAATATTTTTGGTATTTATTAATTAGACTCCTCTGTCCAGATCTTTTTAAGGGATTTGAAATGTTTTTGGTATTTATTAACTATAGTCATCTGTCCAGATCTTTTTAAGGGATTTGAAATGTTTTTGGTATTTATTAATTATAGTCATCTGTCAAGATCTTTTTAAGGGATTTGAAATATTTTTGGTATTTATTAATTAGACTCCTCTGTCCAGATCTTTTTAAGGGATTTGAAAGTTTTTTGTATTTATTAATTATAGTCATCTGTCCAGATCTTTTTAAGGGATTTGAAATATTTTTGGTATTTATTAATTAGACTCCTCTGTCCAGATCTTTTTAAGGGATTTGAAATATTTTTGGTATTTATTAATTAGACTCATCTGTCCAGATCTTTTTATGGGATTTGAAATATTTTTGGTATTTATTAATTAGACTCCTCTGTCCAGATCTTTTTAAGGGATTTGAAATGTTTTTGGTATTTATTAATTATAGTCATCTGTCCAGATCTTTTTAAGGGATTTGAAATGTTTTTGGTATTTATTAATTATAGTCATCTGTCCAGATCTTTTTAAGGAATTTGAAATATTTTTGGTATTTATTAATTAGACTCATCTGTCCAGATCTTTTTAAGGGATTTGAAATGTTTTTGGTATTTATTAACTATAGTCATCTGTCCAGATCTTTTTAAGGGATTTGAAATGTTTTTGGTATTTATTAATTATAGTCATCTGTCAAGATCTTTTTAAGGGATTTGAAATATTTTTGGTATTTATTAATTAGACTCCTCTGTCCAGATCTTTTTAAGGGATTTGAAAGTTTTTTGTATTTATTAATTATAGTCATCTGTCCAGATCTTTTTAAGGGATTTGAAATATTTTTGGTATTTATTAATTAGACTCCTCTGTCCAGATCTTTTTAAGGGATTTGAAATATTTTTGGTATTTATTAATTAGACTCATCTGTCCAGATCTTTTTATGGGATTTGAAATATTTTTGGTATTTATTAATTAGACTCCTCTGTCCAGATCTTTTTAAGGGATTTGAAATGTTTTTGGTATTTATTAATTATAGTCATCTGTCCAGATCTTTTTAAGGGATTTGAAATGTTTTTGGTATTTATTAATTATAGTCATCTGTCCAGATCTTTTTAAGGAATTTGAAATATTTTTGGTATTTATTAATTAGACTCATCTGTCCAGATCTTTTGATGGAATTTGAAATATTTTTGGCAAAAGTCGTTTGCTGTCTAATTGAAGGGAAAAATAAAATCGGAGAAATGATTAAAAAGTAAGAGTTAAGGGAACTGCGATTATTTAAAATTTCTTCGGTTTTATACAATCTGTTACAGTCACAGATCTATTTCCTTTCGCGAATCAATGCTCCCACTAAGTGATTCGGCTATACACTGATCAATCAGGGACAGGGCGCATTGATTCCTTCCTCCTCTCTAGAACTATTTTTTCAAGTCCTTTTTTGTTGTCGGCCGACAGTCAGAGAGCACCTAAATAGCAGCCAAGACAGACCTATCTCGCGTCCTCTACTAAGGAGATTCCACATGGAACGCTTTCCCTGAAGAACACGCTGCTACTAGAAGCTAGTTGCCGCGTGTTATTCTGTGTGTGAAGCACACACAAAAGAACCAGCCTTGCGGTCAGTCACACGAGATATTTGCTACAGTGATACACACTTCCTATAAACTCAAGGACCAACATACTAACCGGCGATACCAAAAGGAACCCTTTCTCACTCTGACTCTTTTACTTCTGCTAAAATAATAAACCTTTCGTTGTGTTTCAAAAGAAGTTTCGTTATTTATTCGTGTTGTCTATTAGTTTATAGTGTTATGGAAACAAACTATTTCAACACTAAAAACCATTTTAATCACAAGGTTTTAGCTGATACGTTATTCGACCTTCTTCAGGTGTTTTGTACGTACTTACTGTTAGACTTAAAATTTGAGATAAATTTCAAATATATAAATTTTAAATAAGGGCTACATTAAAAGTCTTGAAGTGTAAAAAAAGAAATAGAATCATTGATTTTAACGGCATGTCAACACGTTTTAGGATTATCTTATCCTTCGAGATTTGCGAATCGCGTTCGTAATTGTTCTTTCAGATTTTTTTGCACACATTTATATAATATCAAGTGTTCCTATCTAATATAAACAATTTACACACAGTTGTATGGTTTTAAGTATTTCCATCAAATACTAATAAATACATGAAGAACGATATAATTATTTCAATTCAATAAATGTTATTTGTTTGAACACAGCTATATTATTTCAAGTCATCATCATCATCATCATCATGTCGTGCCACTAGCATGGATATCCCTGAGCCTCTCTCGCCATTTCTCTCGGTCGTTCATCGCCTCTGGCCGGTCTTCAGGGCTACATCCCGTATCTTCACATAGCTGTTGTATGTATGTTCGAGAACCCTTAATAAAAATTGTAGCGTCATTTAACTATTTTTGATACAAATAATTCCCTTACTCACACGGTCCAATTAATACGAAACATGCTTAAACAAATCTGTTTGACTTATAGATGAAATCCTTATAGTTATAACCACTCCCAGTCAGAGTGGGCCTGAGAGTAATGGTAATGAAGGAGTACTCCACACTTTCAGACAGATTGAGAACATCTTTAAAATCAAAATTACTCTGTATGTATAATATTTACGTTTCAAATAACTTTAAAATGTCATTGCTAATATTCTCACACATAAAGTTCTGTAAAAAATTATTTTTTATTCTCTATCAAAGCTGAAATGGCCAATTAAACGATTACAATGCACCAGAATATTTCTTAAAGAAAGAAGTGTGAATTTATGATTGCAATTAAAGGGTAAGGAACATCTCTAAGTTAATTTGTTATTTTTTTCCAGAAAAAACCTTTGGCGGCTGGACATTGTAATGATCCACGTTTTACAGAGTGGGACAAAAATCTTTCTCGTTCCATTCTACAAGAAAGACAATATTCCGTAAATTTCACTCGACAAAATTCAAATCCATTATCAATTATTGTTTTATGGGGGCATTTTAGTTTGTTTTGGTTTTATGGAGGCATTTTTAGTTTGGTTTGGTTTTATGGAGGCATTTTAGTTTTGTTTTGGTTTTATGGAGGCATTCTAGTTTGGCTTGGTTTTATGAAGGCATTTTAGTTTGGTTTGGTTTTATGGAGGCATTTTAGTTTGGTTTGGTTTTATGAAGGCATTTTAGTTTGGTTTGGTTTTATGGAGACATTTTAGTTTGGTTTGGTTTTATGAAGGCATTTTAGTTTGGTTTGGTTTTATGGAGGCATTTTAGTTTGGTTTGGTTTTATAGCACATCAACCATTATAGGTCATTTAATACCAAATACTTTTTATACATATATTAAATATAGGATTTCTAAACACATTTTGTAGATAACATTATTAAACAAGCCTGAGCTCATTTTTTGCACACAGTTCAATGGTTTCACTTCATCTCAAACAATTCAGTTTAGCATAATTACTAAGTATTTTATATACAGTCATTTGTTTGAATACGTTTTTTTTGTTTATATGATTAAATGTAAAATCAGTTCAATTAAGCATGTACAGTTTAAATATCAACCGTTCTTTTTTAAACATTTCCGTTTAGCGTAAGTACAGTTTTTTTGTTTACACACAGTTAATTGTAAAAACAGTTCTATTTCAAGCAATGCAATTTAGCATAATTACACGGTTTAGTTCTAATTGACTCATAGATCAGGTGCAACCACTCCGGGCCAGAGCGGACCAGAGAGCGATGGCAATATAGGGCTACTCCGCATTCCCTAAAGTTCCAGGATTACGGGAGCCTCACCATCTGATTGTTTAATGTTATATCTAAGACACTCTTTGATGGGGGGGGGGTCTCGGCAGAGAAGCAGTCGGTGCATTCTACATCCCCAGTCGACTGGACAAGGAGGCATTTTTCTTTTTAACTAAAGTATGCAGCAGGGATTTGTCTAGCTTGTCTGTACTATTCATTTCAGCTCTGCGATTAAGAAAAATCAGTTGGATAAGATGTTTATACCTTCTTCCATAGTTGTAAAAGATTATTATCATTTTATCATACGTTTAACTCCTTCATGAAATGAATATTTGTGTTTCTTAAAATTTTTTGTTTATTTCATAGAATATTTCAATGATTTCATATTAAAAGGATTTCATATAAAAACTCCTAGTCCTCCGTTCTTTAGAAAGGGATACGTTTTAATCTGGCCTGAATTTCTTCAATACATTCCTCTAACATTATGAAAATGATCAAGGCAATTAGTATTCGTTAATTATGTACCATAGGACCAACGTGTTGTGCTGTAAAGAAAGAAGTCCACAGAAAAAGAAATACTCAAACTGGAAGGTAAGGGAAGATTATATAGCAGTCGTTTATTATTCAGCTATGATCGCTGCAACTCGAAAAGTTCATTTTAGTTGCGACCTTCTTCACCCTTCCTCTTGGTGGTGACAGGGTGTGGGTGAGAGCTGGCTGTTTGACATACGCCTGACAGATAGGTTGTAGCAAACTGGGGTAGGACGGGTCGGGACCTCGGAACCTTTAACACACCCGTGTTGACAACTGCCTTCAACTCTGCCAAAGTCTCGTTACTTGTTTTCTTATATAGAGATTTTGGAGAACAAATCGAAGATCCCCGAATGTTCGATGTCACCAGTGAAAAACGTGATAATGCATCTGTGATTACTTTAAAATCACATCTAACTTGCAGGTCATTCTGCCTGCACGCGCTAGTCTCGTGACACCTTCACTGATTGATGACAGTGCCCGTCCGTAATATTACAATTATCTGATTTAAAGAAATGCCATACAAACAGGTATCATACAATAACTGATGTTTGTACAAAAGCATTGCTTCCAACAAAGCCTTCACCAGATGATGACTCTGGGTTCAGGCATGGTTTCGGGGCCGAAGCATCATTACCGCTATCCCAGAGCACCCCAGCAGTATTTGGTATCTAATAGAACTATGACTAACACCTTTTATAAATTGGAAAATAATTAAAACATCCCAAAGGTTATATGATTTATATATTTTTAATTCTATATTGAACTATTGACCCATAATTTTTAAGAAATTGATTAAATAACAAATAATTTAATATAGATTTTTCCAATAAAGTATACAATTAAATTTAAAAGATAAAGTATAAATATATGCTTTTATAAAGTGATAATAAATGAATAACAAATAATATATAATAGGTAAAAAGATTAATATAACCTTATAACAAAAAGGAACTGTCCCTGCACTACACCGTTTTGTCTATTTTGTAAACAAAATTTAAGAAACTATTTAATTTATGTATTAGTTAGGAATTATTTATTACATTAAGAAAATATCAATTACGTATTAATTCTTTGCTTATTACGATTAACTTAATATTCGATATATTCCAAATATAAATAACTTAAATTTTTATGATAATTTTAATAATCAGAAATAGAGTTTTGTAAATTGATAACAGCATTGAATTACCATTTCCTGATAATATGAATTATTTTGTTCAATATTCATCATTCATAATAGTTTCAAGGGAACTGTGAAGGCATATTTTATCCCTAATTTTAAATAAGTCAGACTCTTATCATGAATTTTAGCCATGTGATTCCTATTTAAACATTTCATAATGGAATATAGTTACTATAAAATGCTTAGGAACTCGAAAATGAAAATGAAAAATGGCAAATTTCTGCCTATAAACTGGAACGAAAATCTCTAAGTTTCATTACAAGTGGTGTAATTGTTATCGTCGTAGGAAATGAACACGGCGACTCGAGTTCAAATCCTGGACGAGACTGATTGCATTCCACATAGCACTAATACCCTTGGGAAAGGTATGAATCCAGTTATTCTCCCTCCAGCTATGGGTAAATAGTAGGACAGACTAGGTTCTTCAGCCTTGGTTAGACAACTAGTCTAGGAGAAGGAAAACTCTGAATTCAAACCTGTTAAACTCCGCTTAAAAATTGACCTTGTGTCATATCTTGCCCGAGCGGAGGGGTTGGTAAATAGGATTACAAGAATACTTTCGAAGTCCCAAAAAGCTGTGAGAAAATATCTAAGGTACCCTGAATCGTATGGCACCAGAAAACGTCCAGGTCGTCCACTTAAAATTACAAATGCAGCGAGATGTCGACTTTTTCTAGAAGCTTCTAAAAGACAATCAAGCTCAAGGGATCAGCAAAAATCTCAGAATTTACCCATCACTTTTAGAAGAGTTCGTCAACTTCTCAATGAATCGTCAAATTTCGTATATCGAAACAGGAAAACATCCCCTTTTTTAACTGCTAAACACAAGAAGATGCACGTAGATTGGGTAAAATAAAATGTAACATGAACAAAGGAGAAATTGGAAACTGGTGTTTTCTAATGAGAAAAGGTTTAATTTGGATGGGCCCGACGGCTCCTAGTGTTATTGGCATGATTTAAGAAAGGAGAAGCAGTTGTTTTAAAAAAAGGCTATTTGGAGGACGATCTGTTGTGGTTTGGGGAGTTTTTTGCGTCTGGAAAGGCTGATTTAATAGAAGGGAAACAAAACTCTGCTCGATGAATCAATGTGTTAGAAAAAAATTCTTTTCCCATTATCACTGACATTTGGGAACTTCCTGTATACAAAAATACAAGTAGCAGCGGCTAATGCTATATAAACACACAGGCAACAACCAAAGGTTCTCAGGGCGGCCCGGGTTTGGACCGGAGCGGTGTTCAAAATCAAGGACAGATTCGAGGCCGAATGGATCCCAGCTTCGACTGAGCCACCTTCGGGTGGGCGATAATGTCCTTGACAGCATTGTATAACATTGTACCTCTTGGTCCATTTTAAGCTATACTCATGTTTGGGTCCATGTCCAATAAGGCTCATCAGGTTCACATTGCACAAAGTGAGCCGATGACATATATATATATATGTAGGTGGTGCCTTCAATACGCTTCCAGACTTTTTAGTATAGGAATTGAAAATTGTCGTAGACTCTTGAAAATTCACTATGTTATTGCTATAAATCTTATGAGAGGAATGATCAATTTTTATGATTTCAGTTTCAAATGAACAGCTACAACAGCAATTGGAATACACCATAGTAAAGCCCGATTGTCACAGCTGGTGAATTTCAAAAATGCAATCTGGACGTGAGGAATAACGATATGCGATAAAATTGTGTTTTAAACTTGGAAAAAATGCCACAGAAACGTATGGAATGCTTCAGACTGCTTTTCGACCATCTTGCATGAATCGAGCATCAGTTTTTGAGTGGCATAAGGAATTCAAGGAATGCAGGGAGTCTGTGAGGGATGATGAGAGGTGTGGGAGGAGTAAGGAAGTCAGAATACCAGAGTTGATTGGCCAAATAAAGAATTTCATGGATAAGGACCGTCGTGTGTCTATAGAGACAATAAGTGCACAGTTTGATGTCAGTGTGGGAACTGGGTTCCCACTGGACAGACAGCCAACAAGGAATACTATGTTGAGGTTTTAAGGGAGTTCAGGAAGAGATTCCGTCGGAAGAGGCCTGCACTCTACAAATCGGGTCAGTGGCATTTCCACCCGGACAATGCACCAGTCCTCAATTCCATCCTTGTCACATACTATTTGACCAAGATGGGCATCAAGACAGTTCCTCAGCCTCCCGATAGTCCAGACCTTGCTCCTGTGACTTTTGGTTATTCCCTAAGCTCAAGAAAAAACTTAGAGGCTGTCGTTATGAGACAATTGAGGAGATGAAAGAGGCTGTGACGAAGGTCATTGACACGCTCACACAAGAGGACTTCAATGGGGCCTTCCAGAAGTTGTTGGAACGGTACAACAAGTGCATTGCAGCCGGAGGAGATTACTTCGAAGGGGACTAGAGTTTCATGCGTG